>JAQFZC010000652.1:0-43941 GCA_034695205.1 Dicyrtoma fusca | reverse complement strand
TTTTAGGTATCACGGGTCATAGTTTTTCAAAAAATCAATTAATGGACTTAGCGTTCTTTGGAACTAAAACTATGGACTTAGCCTTCTTTAACACAAAACGTCTTAAACAAGATTTTTTAAATCGCCGTTTTGCCAATATGCACAAATTACCATTAAAATCATTTGTAACAGGCAAAAGGGTTGTTTTTATAACATTGACCAGAAATGACCTGACCTGACATGATCTAGTCAAAAAAATATTTTATTGCTTGCAGGCTTAAAATGAACAGTAAACACGAAAGACGGTAATATTTTAAAATATGTAAGTTTTTGAATTTATTTAGCCTGTTTAAATAATATTATGGGTGGACTTCTTTGGCACAAAACGATAATTTTGTTAATTTGTTTTCGAAATTTTGCAATTTTTTTGGTGCAAATATGCGTACCGCCACTGTTTTCGTAGTATAAAATTGTGTAGGTATTATAAACTAATTATCTCGACTTTCCCCAAAATGGGCTTGACCTTCTTTGGAAATAAACTATTCAAATATCGGCTACATTTTTCAGAATTTGGACCCTTAGCCCTTGAATTAGCAGTTTTTGGTAACTCAGACCCTCCCCTTTGTTTATGCGTAACTCCTAGGGCCTAGGAACCTTAATTTTGTTAGTTTTTCAAACAAATTTTTAAAATTTGGCGCCACCAGGGTACTGATACAGGGTACTGGTACTCTTTGCAAGGTACTGCGTAGGGTACTGGTAGAGTAGGGTAGCGATAGTTCGGAGGGTAAGAAGCTATTGGTACTGACTATCAAAGTAGCCAAAGGAACTGAGAGGTACTGGAACTCTCAATTTCAGGTATTGGACAACACTACTCTCTGGCCCTGACTCCGCCGATGGTGCTATGGTCCTGGCTATATGTAGTATATAGAAGCCTAGCAGCTCAGTTTTTTAAGGAGTCGAGTCGAGAGATAGAAAGAAACGAAGAAAAAAAAGCTTTTTATTGTCTACTCTCCCAGCCCAGTTGAGACTTGAGAGTTTGAGGATGACGTCTTCGTAACTCTTTTTGACATTGTGTATCTGATACATTGATGTTTCTCTGTCTGTCCTCACACCGTATAGTTCCGTCCTGGCAGTATGTAGGTACATAGAGGGATGGATGGATGGATGGATGGGGAGCGCGGAAGAATTTTAATTTTCTTCTTAGTGTTCCACATTAGATTGTGGTGTAAAGTGTAAAATTGTAAAATGGGAAATGTAAAATGTGTGATGTTCGGAGGATGTCTCTATGTACGATGGTATGATGGTGAGATTATGTCTCGAGATCATCAGATGTGATCTGTGTAGGTATAGGTATAGGCTGATGTTGTTGGAGTTGGAATTGGTGTAAGGATGGATGTTGAAGTGGTGATATTAGATGGGCGGAAGCGAGGGCAAGCTCATCACGTCAGGTTGTGATAGTTTAAAGTCAATGGTTGAATGAAATAAAAATGTCGCCTTCATATTAGTTGGATATACAGGCATACTCACAGGGAGAGAGAGAGAGAGAGAGAGACAGAGACGTGCATTGGGAGTGTATTGACATAACTTTTCAAAGGGAATCCATGAAAGAGCATCTCCTTAACTGAGGCACATAAGGACGGGTAAGTGTATGCAGAGGGAAAGAGGCAGGCGAAATCTCTGATAGGGAAAAGGTAGAGGCACTCCTCGTGTGCTGGAGGAGTATCCGCTGCCGTAGCTATAAGAATGGTTGGTATGAAATGAGATTTATAGCTGACGTTTGGGAATGTGTACTGAGTGAAAAGCATCAATCTAAATCCTAAAATAACCCAGATCAGAATTAATAGTCACACATCTGGCGTAATTTATATGAAGACGACGCCACTTTTCATTACTCTCCACCTTAAAATAACCCCGCTGAACATTTTACGCTCCTAGCAGGGATGGCTATGGGAACTCCTATAGGAAGCGATGGGAGAGGCGATGGAATAGGACAAGACACGACACACGCTGTATCTCTGTACTTTCTGTACACATTATCATGCAAAAGAGATACGATATGAGGCGATTATACGATACGAGACGATACACACACACACTCACACACACTCACTTTTACTTATGCATGGAGATTTCTTTTTCTATAAAATGTGAGATCTCTCCGTACTCGTGTGTACATAATCCGTCGCGTCGAGCTCATTTCTGATTTCTTGGTGCTCAATTTTCGGTTGAACCCCGTCCTTTTTTTTCCTCATCTTTCCTTTCCCTTCATAAATACACTTCTAAATAGGATGTCATAAGTGTATCATAATATCATATCAGTGTGCGTGGTGGTTGCTTTCTATTCTGTACTGGGCAATTTTTATAATGTGCTTCTATATACTCGACTCTCATACCACAACATTGACTGGGACACTTATCTACCTAAATCTTACTTTTATTTCTTCCTGGCAGTGGCTTCTTCTGTAGCCCTGAACATGAGTGTAGTAGGAAAGTTACAACGAAACTTTAAATCTCCGTGTGGATAGGAACTTAAGAAGCTCGGAGGGTATTTGTATTTTAGCAACATCCAATCCATCCAACAACCAACCGTCAAACCCATTCCACCATTCACCTTTAGCACTCTTCATCGCCACACAAGTCTTCTCGCGGAAAAGTTACGGCACGGCAATTCACACACACACACACACAACTGATTTTCTGATGCCCGCTAGCTGCAAATCCGTTCCTATAATATAATGGGGGAAGAATCAGATCATTCAGCACTTGCGGGAGCACATCTTTGTTGGCTATATATATAGACTGTAATATAGGATCAGGTATAGGCCTATGGGTATAGGTACATACATCTCTCATGTACACATACGTCATGTTCTGCTCCATGGTTTCCACGAAATGTGCATAAATAAATCCATCCGGTTTTAACAATGCGTGTAGGTACATACTTAAAGGCACTTATTTACACTGTATTTATGTAGACCAACGCTGACAATATCATTATCTATCAAAAAAAGATCCAGCCAGGATCAATTTTGCATCTCTCTGTCTCTCTCTCTATCTCCGCCACTGCCTAACTCATTGTTTATCATCCATGAAGAATAAAAAACTATTTTGACTACAAATTAATGATGTGACATGTAATGTAATGCACATCCAACTGTTTCATTTAAGTAAATAATGTCCGTCAGCAGATCTGTTTATGAGAGGAGAAGTGCAGACGTTGAAGAGATCGTAAATTTCTAATTCAATGTTGGCTCATTTTTTTCCCCACTTCTTTGACTCTTCAATGTGTGCAGTCGAGTCTGTCTGTCTGTCTATCTATCTGTACTGTCTCTCCATTTCCATTTCCATATCCATTGCGTCCTAAAAGTCTGTCCCTGGTCCTAATTCCTCATGGAAGGAAGGGGCTCAGGATGAAGTCGTAGTATCTGTAGTGTAAGGAGGAGTGAATTATAGAGTTTTCCGATGATCTAGTAGAATAGAAGTGTGAAGTGCTCACTGTGTAACCTGGCTATTTATAGTGAAAGTAGAATCATATTACAGCATGTATAACAATAATAACATGTTAAGGTTTGCCAAAAAATGGCTTAATTGAAAATATTAAATCATTTGTGACGGATGGATACTGTGTTCCACCTAAAATCTAGTGTAAATCATCATTTAGTGTCTATGTAAATCTGTTCAGTCATCTCTTAACAGAAAAATCTACTCTGTGACTATTTTCTCCCTGTCGTCTCATCGACTCTTATAATTCAAAACATTCAAATTGACTCTCACATCACTATCTTCCGTAGTTTTACGATCACCTACCTACCTACCTACCTACCTACATTACATTACAGATCTCTCCGTATCTCTCTACATACATGACGTCGACCTGACAGTATGATCTCACAAGTTGAAGTTCTCTTCTCTTGTCGTGTTTTTTTTTATTCCTTCTTTTCTTCGTCCTCCTCTTGTGTACTCGTCCCTCAGTTTTATTTTTAATTCGATGAGGAAGTGATGATGCATAAAATTTAAGAAACCTGTCATCAATCATTTATCATGTGTGAGCTGTAAAAATTCTTTAGCTGAAATTAGTACGTAAGGATAAGGAACGACAAAAAAAAATGGAGTCAAGCAATAGACTTGGTATTCCCTAGTATAATTCTTTCCGATTTGATTTGCTTGTATTAATGGCAGAGACAAAAAAAATAAGGCATACGTTTGCATAGTAGGTTATAGCTGTAGCCTATAGCCAGGCAGTATACTGGCATTAATGAGCTTGATAATTAAGAGGATTGACTATTGAATCGAAAATTTCTCATGCTTACTAAACTTGCCTATAGGAGTAGCATTGAGTGCTAGTTTGACACACACAAGCAACAAGCTTCAAGTAGGCAATTAGGTACACTGCATAATGCCGTCCTACCTCCATATAATAATAATTCATTCAATCAACTTTTACCCATGACAAGGCAACCTTGCCATTAATTCTTGAATGTGTGCGTATACGGGCGTCACTTAAGTATATTTGCACCACTAAAGTTAGTGACCATTAGTACATTATTAAAGTTGATAGCACTGTTTAATTATTTGTACTGTGAGGATGAAGTAATAACTATTCAAGATAATGCTCGTACATAAGGAAGGCAGCTGACAGTGGCAGCGCAGTGAAGCAGTCAGTGATGGTGACGGCTGTAATACTATTAATATTATAGCATTAATTTGAGAATAAAATTAACAATCCTTCTTGGAACGAGCATCCCAGGAGCGTCGAGTACAGTGGCAAAGTTTAAGGTTGTAAAAGTTGAAGGTATGAAAAAAAAATTAGGGAAGGAAAAGATGCGTTACTAACTAAGTACTGATATATTTGTAATGTTGGAATGCACGGGGTTTAAAAATGGAAAGTCTGAGAGAGTAAGAGTTAGTGGATGGATGGATAAGTTAAAGGTGTTATGAGTTACATGGGAGAAGGAAGTCTGTGTGTGTGTGTGTGAAAGAGAGAGAGGGAAGGTTATTATGGAAAAATCTTTTTCTCGTCTACTGATGACGAATACTTGAGTACATAAATATCTGTAGTTATGCTGATATAGACGCGATAATATTTCGTGACTGTAGCCCATATATATTCCCACCCAAAAATGGGTGCCCTGCCCCACAGTAATAAAGGGGACCCCAAGAACATATTTTATATAGGAATAGCAAAAAAGAGCAATTCTCTGTGTCAGCTACAAATCAAGTCCATAGCACATCAAATGCCATGGAAAGCTCGTACACTCTAAGCATTATATCACTAGGAGAATGACAGGCGAATGGTTTTTGAGCCTAGACCCAGCAAGCCAGAAACTCCCCTATATAACCCGACTCAACTCAACGCCAAACTATCTCACTATACTCCTCTCCTATATGCCATCCGCCATAGCCGTCCTAACCTACATATGTAGCTTCACGGAGTTCCAGTGGGAAACCGTACGAAGCTATATATACCTATACGAGCCAAAGCTTCCACTTTCTACTGAAAATGTGTATACTTGTATATACGAATGGACTATGTACGTCCTTAACTGGTCCTCTTCCAATCTATAAAATATACTCTGTCTTTATTTCTTTTTTTGTATAATGCACGGAGCTATAAATGTAGGTAGGGCGGGTAGGACGGGGCATTTGGTAGGTAAGCACACTGGCACTATGGTGGACTATGGCATGGTAGCATGGAGAAGTTCTTATGTGGCTGCAGTCGTCGACAACTCCGACCCTCTTCTCCATCCCGTCAGTCTTTCCATCACTCAGGACATCAGAAAATGGATTCATGGTACGTCTCCAGAATTCGGGCTTTTTCCTTCCTTCCCGTTCCCATGAAGTCTCTCCTCCACTCACATAAAGAAGCCGTGGAGAGAGAGAGCGAGAGAGACACAGGGAGCTGGAGAGAGAGAGAGAGAGAGAGAAATGTGGAAGGCATGCACAGAGAGACAAGAGACAACCAGACAGACAATCTTCCTTCACTCTTCTTCTCCAGAAGATACATCAGCCTCTCGCTGGTCCGTCAACGACAAGGAAACCAATGGGAGAGCGACTGATACTCTCTCTGTCTCTCTCTGTGTCTTTCGGCCCGAGCTTTTGCCCGCATTACCCAAAACTAAACTCAACTAAACTATATAATCAATAGAAAGAATGGAATGGAATAGACGACTTGAGTCTGGAATGGATGCGAATGCGAAGAGATGGGCGATGGATGGACGGATGGACGAACGCAAACGTCTCACTCCCCGTCCGTCCGTCCGTCTTCCCTCTTCCCATCTCTGCCTCTCTCTCTCTCTCTCTCTCTCCCTCCTTCACCCATTCTTCTCATCTCATTTCTAATCTGCACATGTTATGTATTTACCATTTTCCCTGTACCAGTCAGTCCTTGAGCAGAAGAGCACATTATCTATATATGGATCTATACTTAATGCCTCCCGCGCTGCTGTGCTCTGCTGTGGTGCTGGTGGGACTCTATTTAGGAGATTTCTGGATGCGCCCTGCCATCTCATGTCAATGGAATGGCGTGGACAGTACTCAGAATCTGTCTGACTCAAATCATGTAATATGATGTGATGTGATGATGGTTGAGAGACAGGCAATATGTATTAGAGACAGAGAAAGAAGAAAAGTCCTTCATCTCAGGGTTTTTTTTTCTCTCTCTCTCCCTCTATCACTCTGTACTGATATCTCTATGGGCCGACAATGTGTGAAAGAGTTGTGTTGATCGAGATCGACTCTGGATTATAGATGTACCTACATTATATGTGGTGCACTACTTACTGCCAAACTTTTTACTCTTTACTTCTCGTCTCGCGTCCTCGTCGTCGTCTCCGTCTCCGTCTCTCTCTCTTCTCTCGTGGAATTTCTATTGGAATTGGAATTCGAAATCCAAAATCCAAGTCGATTGTGCTGTGCTGGGCTGTGACGGAGAGTGGAGGAGCGAGTTGTGTGCTGGTGGTGGTTGGGAAGAGGAGAGTGTGTATAGATGTTTTGAGAGGATGTTGGATGTGGTTGAAGCTGATGAGTGGTTGACTTAATTTGTTGACGTAGAGGACAGGTAGTGAAGTGAAGTGAAGGTAGTAAGTAGTCTTTGGTCACGTCGCCCTCGTAGGAGTGTGGCTAGCCAATCAAGTATGTACAAGTACACCTCTATACCTCCAAGGAGACGCAGCTATACCCACCCAGAGCCATAGATACAGAGCTCCGGAGGTAAAAGGCGTACATATAGCTGTGGAGACTTGGAAAGAAGGAAAACTCTCTGCTCCACAGATCCTACACTCTCATAACTCAGTCAGTTTGGTGGACTGCACTGGACGCGCACATAAGTTACCAACCTATAAGTCATCATCTTAGAGAGCTATGGCTGCCAAGCCTACTCCTCCTCAACGTGACAGGTCAACCATAGGTCATTCCTACCATGGCGCCATGTTACCTGATTTATGTCATTCTTGGAGCGACTAGTGTAGGCCATGAGAATGTGATGCGCTCCAGTAAAACAAATCAATGGTTTTTTTTCTCTTTCACTGTTTCTCCACTCTCTCTCTCTCTCTCTCTCTCGGTGTGTTCTTCTAATTCTATAGTAATAGCATCTGTACGTAGGTAGGTGGGTACGGACGTATCTCTGACTCCGCTGGTGTATGCGGACATTGATATAAGGACGTGAGTTACGTGGTCCGCTGTCGTTCCTCTGTTTCTGCTGAGTTGAGTTGAGAGAAGGAGAGCAGGTCCGTATGTAAGGTTCTGTTGGTACTTTGAGAAATAAGAAGCCAAAGCTGAAGGAAGAGAGAAGAAGGAGGAAGAAAAAAAAAAGGATTCGAGAAAAGTTTTACTGAGAGATTTTTGCGTGAATATTGTTTTATACAACACATTGCCGTCAGATACAACAAAACAAATCGTCCCCTCTTCACTAAAAACTTGCTTTATTCCGTTTCTCGAGACTTTTTACATCTTTTGGCGGCTCCTGCCGTTAGTCTCTACTGTATTGCATCAAGATTGTCTTCGATGGACGGAAATGACCTCAGGATTTATTCAGTATATAGTCTTTAGGCCTCCAGAAGAGACTTTATTCAGCAAGATTTATAAGTGTAGTAAATTATGAGACTGAGTGAAAGAAAGGAGCTAAAGGAAAGGAGTTGGAGGAGAAGGAGAAGATGGAGAAGAAAAAAATGGCACACACTGAGTCTCTTTCGACTAAGTAGTTCTACACTCTGTGTCTGTCCATACAGTCAGGGTCCTTACAAACACAGAGGGATATACATACGGCTGCTCTATATCTGTACTACTCCTCCTTTAGCCTTTAGCCCACCTACAGTAGGACTGATATAGACACGTACCTTCTTCCTCCACAGATTATATAGACAGACGGAGTGAGTGAGACGGAGATACCTACCACGACCACCTTTTTAAGGAGCTGCTACTCACTCCGGTCTACAGTTCTCCTCAATGGACTCGGGAGTAAAAGAGAAAAGAGTTTCTACTTTTTTTTAAAACCGTGGACTGCCATGGACTGAGAAGCTCTTACTCTACACACACACACACACTTGGAATGAGGATGAGGAGAGACACATTGCTTTTAGTAAAATTGTGAGAGAGTTTGATGTGAGGGCCAGGGTGAAATGGACTGAGGAGAAGAGATTAAAGCTCCACAAGAGAGAGAGAGAGAGAGAGAGAGAGAGAGAGAGAGAGAGAGAGAGAGAGAGAAACAATGGCCAAGCAAAGCATGGATGGCGGAATATGGGAGGACGGCCGGAGCTGGAGAGCCGGTTGTTTATGTGCATACCAGGGGTAATGAGAAATCATAGGAAAATTATTGATGAATGTTGATGATTTGATGATGATCAACAAGAGGTATCCTGGGCCAAATGAAATTACACATGAATTTCATACCCAAATGATTCATATCAGTTGAGGGAAGGGAAATGAAACGAAACGAAATGTTACGGAGAGTCAAGAGTCTCATCGTCAGTATTGATAGGTGTATTAGTGAGCGGAGAGCATACTGCCACAGTTTTTCCCTTGAAGAGATCTATGAGTGGAAGAAGTGATATGTAGTTTGATGGAAAAGTTCACGAGTGTATTATATAATGCCGAGGGAGAATATATTAAGAATGTAGGTAGGAGGTAGGCAATAAGGATAATGGTGGAAGAGAAGGAGATGTAATGTATGGAGAGCGAGTGAGAAGGAGTCTGCCTGTATGGATGTATGTAGGGACAGAAAAGTGGTCGAGATAGATGTTTGGCAGGCAGTATGTGAGGTTCTGGGAGTGAGTGTGTGTGTGTGTTTGTATATGCGAGTAGTGGCATGGCATGGATGGAAGGATGCACACACATTCACGAGTTGTTCCTTCATGATTGAGTTGAGCTTTTTTGGTTTATGTGTGTGTGTACGTAAATTTGTATGGAATGAGAGAGAATGGTTGGGAGTCCGTAGGATAGGAGAGCATGGATAGGTAGGTGTAGCAACGTTTGAATTATAGCTCTGTACTTGTGGGGGAGGTGAGGTGGAATGGGTGAAAACGGAGGTTCGAATTGTCAAAGTAAATCACTAGCATCAGAAGAATCACTAGTCGTAAGGGTGGGGAGTGACTCATGGATATATATCACAGCCACATATCAAACTGGACGGACAGTTTTTGAAGGGATGAAGGATTTATTTGAGCACGATGTGCTTCTCTCTAAGACATAAATTTCTGCTGGCTTCTTTGAAAACACATTCCCACACCGCATCAGCCGAGAACGTCGAAAAACCAAGGAGACGCGGACTGACGAACTCAGACATGCTCCTGATGTTAAAATTATGAAATGAAGGAATCCCTTTTCTTCACTTGGAAACACCCCGTCGTCACCCTCTTCTTATTTCAGACCTTTTACATTTTCTTTCCTTCTCTCTCTCTCTCTCTCTCTCTCTCTCTCTCTCCATACACACAGCCAGCACCGTCCTATGTCCCACACTTCTATCTATCTTACTTATTCCTACGATTAGACTATCTTAGTCCATCCGTCTGCCACGATCCTTCTTTCTCATTATGGCCAGCTCGTCTCCTTCTTTACTTTGGCCGGAGTCTCCTCACATTAACATTACTCTTCCTTAGTCTCCTTTATTCTTTATCACTCTCCCTCTTCCTTCCCCTCCTTTGCATAATCAGACGCATCAACATGAACCAGCTAAATCTAAATATCTCTTCAAAAAATTTTTAAACTCGGAGAGAAAAAGTCTCACTAATCACAGGTATCTCTCTCTCTCTACCATACGAGTGCACTGGACTTGGACTTAGACTTTACTTCATTCGCCGTAGCACAGTTAGAGAGACTCTCCTCCAAGCCACAACGTCGATGTAACATCTTCCCCCTGACTGTCCCAATAAGTACACATGGAACGATTTACCTCAATCACTCATGAATTATTATTATTACTTGTACGCCTTCCTCTACACTTATTATTTCATGCACGTCAACCCATAATGTATTCTTCACAAATTATTTCAAATCAAATAAACAATTCAAAAGTCTCTTCAAATTGTATCTGCCTCTCTTTCTCTCTCTCTCCCTCCATCCATCCCTAGCTGTCTCTCCCCCATCATAATTTATAATGTGTCTGGGCTACATTAATTGGCAGTGTGTGAGATGTGTAAGTACAGGCAAAAAGGACAGAATATCACTCGTCAATTTGCTTTTCATTCCAATCCTAAGCATATCATTACCATTTCCATTCTATTTCATAGAATATATATCACTGGTGTTTTTCATGTAAATTAGTATAATTATTATGACTCTTTCAAGTGTCCATTGGTCATTGGTCACTGGCACACTAGCTATAAATATATTCAACACAAAATAATATAACAATATTCTAATTGATGCGGCCTGTCATCTGTCGATAACTAATCGTCAGCTTAGACATATATGGGAAGTCAAAGTGTGTCGATGTCATATGTAAAGGCAAAAGTGCATGCCGCAATGTTTTTGTACATACTACGAGTAGAAGAACCTCATTCCATTTTTCACTGTGAAATTATTATTTTTGTAAATACAAAATCCATTTGCAAGCTCAAAAATGACATGCTGCGCTCAGGATATTTGAACCATCTTATCTTGTTTTGAACAAAGGGCCGTCAATAAGTGACCATACACCATTCCATTTCGTATTTAGTGGTTTGTACAGTGCAGTGTGGTATGGCGTGTAATTCATGTTTCCAATTCCAGGTGAAAAGATGAAGCGTACAAATGAAAAGCAATTTATAAAGTCTGACAGTTTTGACGAATTCAGTCAAAGAGCGAGTCAAGGAAATGCTGGAATACTTGATATATATAAAAAAATCGGTCAAACTTATCAGTCAGTTAGGTTTGAAAATGTGAAATTTGTTACAACTTTGGGAAATCCGTTATTGTTCAGAGTACCAAACCATAGAGCATCACATACCGTATACGGAACCCTGTTTCGTGCTCGTGCTATGCTGTACTTTGTACGCACAAGTATTGGAACAGGTGTACGGTTATAAGGGTATAAGGTTGTGCATAGATACAGGCATACGAAGTTCATTGGATGAAAATGAAAAACGATCAAGACAGTAATAACCATCAAGAGCTGGAAATGTCTCAAATGATAAATTAAGATTTCACCTTAAAATTGAGAATCACCACTGGGCGTCCGCAAAAGAATTTTCCCTTTTTCCTCTGTATTCTCGTTTCTATTGACGTTTGATGGGTTCAACTTGAATTTAGTTGAAAAATTGATGTTTCTTCGTCTTCTTGTGTATTGCCTTTGTCGTTTACTTTGCTCTGCACTCTCTGCTCTACTCTGTTCTCAAATCCCAATCTACTAGCGAGTATGTAGGTTGGTACACATAGGCATGCACTCTTTATTAGGTTACATGTGTGTTTTTGACTATAGCGTCTTTCGCTATTTCTTCATTTGAAACAACCACCGACCAACCAAAGAATAACAAGCATATGTGACGGCCATTAAGCTATAGATACATACAGAAAGAGATGTCGGTAGATATTTTTATACTATACTTGAGTTTGAGTGGATCGACAAGCCTCAAGATTCCTCTCCACCATTTCTCATGCGTGTTTACAACTTTGTAAATAATATTTGAGCTATTCATGACTTTAAAAATGTAGATATAGGGAGCCATGCATACTTGTATATGTTCGGCTATACCTATATCACAATATTAATGGATTGATTTGGATTCTGGCATACTTACCCATACACATATGGTGCTGTGTGAGCTTGCATGCTCCACCAAAAACCAAGTCTAACCCATAGGGAATACATTAGCTCATTTGTAGAGATTATGATTGCCTTGGACCGAAAAAGAAAAAATAAGGTAGATCTTTTTTTTTTTTATTTTGAACGACGAAAACGTCCACCGACGACTTCTTTGCTGCAGCGTAATAATAAATAATACTTTCAGTAGTACTCTTATATACAGAGAAATACAGCGTCGAGACCAATGTAGGACATAGGACGGGACTCTCCGACCACAGGTAGATCTTAATCATGGGATTGTGTAATGAGAATCAAAATGAGAGTCATTCTTGTCACATTTGTTGCTCCCCTAAGAATCAACTGCCAGTCGTCGCATGTTCTCGCATGGGATCTATGATTCGTTGCAGAGCCATGTCGTCTTTGTTTTAATCACGTACGAGGAAACTAAATTTATTCGCAGAGACACAGTGAGAGAGAGAGAAAATTATTACATACCTCGGCTATTCTGCTCTCTCCTGTGTTCTGTTCATCAGCAAGATTAGATTTTAGAGTTAGAGAGAGAGAGAGAGAAGAGATCCAGAGCTGTTGGCTGTTAGTTTTACTGATACTGATAATATTATCTTGGTACGATTATTGCCACGTAGTGGCTACAGCCTCTCGTTGGGCATGAAGTAGACTATAGCCTGGTACTGATGGGGCCTATAGGTACATGCAATTGTAATGAGACAGTCCTGGGATATGTATCATTTATATTTCTATGGTCATGATCAAAGATTATCGTGATTTGTGAGGACGGTGAGGATGCGTTAGGATTCGTTATGAGTGGACCTAAGAGAGACGATTTACTTGGAGATTCTGGGTGAGAAGAGGCGACAAAAATCAAAATCAACTACAGAGATAGAAATTGGACAAGTAATTAATATGGTGCGGGGTCAGCAATATTTGAGCACTTTCCCAGTACCCAAGACCAGTCTGTACGTACGTACCTATGTAGGTAGGCACAAGAGCCAGTGGGCAATATGTGCGTACCTACCTACCTTTGCCCATAGTGATATATATTAGTGGGGACAGAAAATGAGATGTTGTATGTATAAATAGGTGCTATTGATATAGATATAGCCATGATTTTTGTTGACTGCTTATGAAATCCTTACCTTCCCTTCCTTCTGCTCCGGTGCTGTATCTCTTTGCTTCCTTTCCGAGGGTTACTTACGGAAACATGAAGAATAAAAGTCCACTGGTCATAAGTACAAAGCATCTTTCTTTCTCTCTCTCTCTCTCCCTCTCTGTCTCTCTCGCTCACTCACTCTGTGAGAGTGAGAAGATTCGTGAGGAGAATTGAACTCACTCATTCTTTGATTGCACAGATAGTCACTATTTCCTGTCTTGGAAGTGATGAGAATTCTCAAAAAATGTTTAGCCCCAAAAAATCATATCGCACCTTCGTATGGTTTCGTTTCGAGAGAGACTGAACAAGACGAGACTAGACACTACTATCACCCATTATACGCTACTTCGACGTACTTTACGTCCCTACTAACTGCTTCCACTATGACTTTTTCCGCAATAATACAGATATAAGTAGATTTTTACATTGGCGGTCTCTGTAGAAGAGCGTCTGTACTGATGTATCTGGGATGCTTCCTCATTTTCATTATATATGTACCTAGGTATAGTTGTAGGTACATATGGTATGTGTGGCTTTGTCAGTGTAGTGTATGTAATGCATGTTCTCGCCTCTCTATCTTCCGTGTCAATCAAGATGTACATAGTTACATGTACAGGCCTTTATGGTGTCAGTCAATCAATGTTTAGTCTATTTCTCTTTTTTTTTGTACTTTCAGGGGAACTTGAAAACTTGGCTGCGGCGGCTGCGGCAGTTTCAGGAGCAGCCGAATCAAACATCAAAAAAGATGGTCAGTCCTATTATCTGTATCTCTCGGGTTGTGTGTATATTACTATTTCCAGAGATGTAGTCTCTCGTCGATACGTGTGTCAGTCGTGAGTAGTGTCTACTTTGATTGCATTGCACTCGTATGTGCCATAGTTGAGTATCAAAAGTGTTCGGGTGTTGATGGTAGATTTCTGATTTACACCAAGAATGTATGTGGCTGTAGTAGTGTGTGTTTGAGCCGACCATTGGAATTTTTCCACGTTATCAGAGTAGACAGAGAGATGAGCATTGCCTTCATTCATTTATAGATTCGGTGTCTGACGAGGCTTCCGATGATGCAGACAAGACTTCAGGATCTAGCGGATCTCCGTTAAGAGGAGTTGGCGGATCTGAATCACCGTCTTCATCACCATCGTAAGCACAAATTGTACACGTATATATTTTACATCCTCCGCTTTTCCCACTCCCTTCATCTTCGCCAAAACCCAACTTTGAGATGAAGTGGAGAAAACAAAAATGATACATAACAATGAAAAATATAGAAGGAGGTAGAGCTGATATGAGTCTAACTACACCTACTTTACTCCCATATCATAACATAATACATAACATCCCCAATTTATGAGAATGAGAACACACACACACAAACATAGAAAAAAAATATTTTTTCAAATTTCACTGTGGCTATTCTCCATGTCTATGAAATCTAAAGGTTGAGTCCATCACCCGGACAAAATGGAGGCGGAGCCGCTCTGGACTTCAGTCGACGGAGTAGCAGGAAACAGCAGGAAGACCGTCTGTCTCTCTCAATGGCTTCTTTGACTGCTTCTGCAGTCCCATTAATGATGCCCGTGGACAGCCCATTGGATCTCTCAGTCTCTCATCCTTTCAAGAAGGATGAGCCCCCGAAGAAAATATTTAAATGGGGTGACAAGGCCTCAGCGGCTGCAGTGGCTGCGGCTGCCGCGAGTTGGAATGGCAACTCGACGAGCCCTGGGCCCGGACCGGATATGACGTCGAAAGCACTGGAGAAGATGTCAGAGTTGAGTCGAGTTGGTCAGGCGGCGGCGGCGGCAGCCGCCGCAGCCGCCGCCGCTGCTGCTGCCGCAAATGCAAACTCAGAAAGTCGACTCACATCACCAGGAAATCGAAGTAATTATACATCATTTTTTTTCATAGTGCCTCAATTATAATCTAAATCCATGTAAATTCATTTTATACTGATTTGGTAGAGGAAGGAGTGAGGTTTTGATGAGATATGCGTGCGTTTCCCTTAATGATAATAATGATAATAGTGTTCATTAATGAGTCGTAGTGGTCTACAGATGTGAGGAAGGTATTTATGTGGGGAGGGAGAATAATAGCGAAGGAGCAGACATGAAGTTCGTGTGGTAGACGGAGAGATGGATGGGCAGCGAGAGAATAGATTCATGTGAGACAGTCATAATAAAGAATGTTTGTATACTCATCACTTTGTGAGAGAAGAAAAGGAGTAGTAATGTTGTTCTTTCGAGACTCTCTCAAAGATTCAAAGAATAATGAAGGCAGGTGGATCAGTTCAGTGATTCAGTGGAGATATATTTTATGATATTTTATTATGTTGCATTGACCATCCATTGTGGTTGGGGAGTAGGTTGGCAGTGGTAATAATTTAATTTTGGTATCAATATTCACGAGAAAGAATACAATAAATCAATCAAAATTGTTTAATTGCTTATTCGAAACTAGTTTTACAACTAATGAATAATGGATAGAGTTTTGGAGGTAGGGGAGGTTTATATGTACGTGGATGTATGTCTGTGTGAAGACTAAATGACTAAATACTAAATACTTGTTGTGTGTGTGTGTGACTCTGCCTGTTGTGCAGGTAGTTCTAGTTCGTCATGGCAAGCCCAGTGGTTAGCACAGAGTTCCTGTGGAACTCGAGATGTGTTGAGATGTGTTTGTTGCCGACTCACTTTTCCGTCACTGTCAGCTCTGAGTGTTCATATGAAGGAAGCAAAACATGGCCCACCTCTACCAAATCTCCCTTCCCCAAAAGGGGCAGCTCCACCACCATCGTCCGCTGGCTCTCATCTCTCTCCACCATCATCACTACCACCGCCCTCCAACTCCACTCACGATTCCTCACTTCTCTTGAAAGGTAAAGGATTTTATGAGTTGTATCCCAGCATTTTAACTCACAACTCCCACTGAATAATTTAATTTGCTATTATCAAAAATGGTCTTTGAAATCTCACCGCCTTTATTTTCTATATCTTCCCAATATCAGTGTACCTTTCATAACTCAATCAGTGCAATTACACATGTATACAAATTTAATAGGATGATTCCGACTATCAGTAACCAATGCATATGTCCATGCAAATCCAAATCCACTAATTTTTAATTCTTCTTTACACACTTGATAATCTCCCTGATGATTGCCTGTACGTGCACTTAATGACTCTCGTGAACACTACTGATGATTGAGAAATGTTTAGGCTCATAATGATATATTAGTGTAGAATGTAGATTTAATCAAGTTAACATTTTTATAATAATTCCGTCATGGATTCAAACATTTGTTATTTTTTTCTGCATTACAGAGACTGTTCACCTCCCAAGGAAATTAGTAAGAGGTAAGTTGATTAGTTGATAGCGGAAAGTGTGAATTTGAAGCAATATTTATGCATTTGTATGCACACTCTATATGATGGATCCTTGGGATTTGTTTTGATGAGCGGTACGTGTAAACTAAATTATATATTTTGTTTTTGATTTTGTAGGACAAGATGTTTGGTTGGGGAAAGGGGCAGAGCAGACGAGACAGATTCTCAAGTGTATGTGGTGTGGACAGAGCTTTAGATCGCTTGCCGAGATGACAGCCCACATGCAGCAGACCCAGCACTACACCAACATAATCTCTCAGGAACAATTAATTTCTTGGAGGTCTTCTGAGGACAAGTCCTCATCCGCAAATTCTCATGTCAGCGCCGTTCTCACATGCAAAGTTTGTGATCAGGTAAATAAATGAAAGCAGAATTGAAAGGACATTATTGCAGATCAACTAAAGAAAGTGTGATTGTTATTATCTGTAGACATGAGGTGTGTATTGTATAATGATTGTTATTTATCATGTAGGCTTTTTCGTCACTGAAAGAACTGTCAAATCACATGGTGAAGAATTCACATTACAAGGAGCACATTATGCGCTCGATTACGGAGTCAGGTTCCAGAAGACGTCAGTCACGGGAGAAGCGTAAAAAGTCTCTGCCGGTCCGCAAGCTGTTGGAATTGGAGAGAGCCAACACGGACATGAAGAAGGAAATTCGGATCTCATGTGAGAAGTGCAATGAGAAAATCCCCGCCCCCGCATTTGTGGAGCATTTGAGAGTTTGTGAGCAAAAATTAATGGGCTTAGCCAGTCCCGTGTCTCAGCACAACTCTCATCCCCCCATCCCCACATCAATCAAATCCCCCAACAAAATGAATCACCATAGTAAAGAGAAGGATTTACTCCTTGGACTCGAACCTCCACAAGATCTCAGCATGAGTACTTCCAATGCGAGCAGTACGCCGAAAGACAAGGAGGAGAGTAGCAGTAAGCAGAGCAGCAAAGACACGAAGGAATCATCCTCCGTTCTCAATGCAATCGAAAAAATGATTGAAAAATCTTTTGACTACCGAACCAAAGGAGGAGTCAATAACAGTGGATCTCTGGGGGCAACCCCACCTGTAGGAACCAGGTAATTAGAAGATGACAGCTTTACTCATATTCGAAATCTTAAAGGGGCATTTTTGTAGTGTACAAGTTGTAAATGCATGGCTAATCTAACATACGTGATTTTGAAAGTATTCTCAAAAGACTGGGGATTGACGAGTCTGTGGACTACACAAAGCCACTAGTGGACCCGAGCGTTCTGCCCATTCCACCCCGGTTCCCGCAGTCACGACCCCGAAGCGTCTCCTCCGAAAAGTCGGACGACACAGGTAAAATGCTCGCCCCCACCACGCCATCCCCCAACAATTCCGTGGGCACGAACCCGGACTCAGTTGCCAAAGATAAGAGAGATGAGGAGAAGTCCCCGAGACATTTGAGTGTCAAATCACCGGAGGGAGACTCTTCGGGAACGGAGGATTCTCTACCTTCACAACATACGCCGGAGAAGTCAGCTGGGAAGCTAAATAGCTTATCTGCTCTCAGCTCCATGTTCGAATCCATCGGTGGCGGCGGCGGCGGAGGGAGCTCCAGCAGTGGAAATCATGAGTCAGCCAAATCACCCACTCCAACTGGAAACTCTAGTGGCAGCGGCAACGGCGGTAATTTCCCATCAAATTCTCATCATCCACTGGCTGCTCTTCAGAAGCTGTGTGATAAAACTGAAAATACGCCAGCAGTCAGCTCCAGGCCTACGAGTACCTCTTCCTCGAATCCACAGTCATCACCAGGTACGCACCCATAATTTTTTTTTACCAGCGATTACGATATATCGTTAGGGAAGAAGCAAAATGAACACACTTCAGATTTTATTTATTGCAAATCTACGCCGAAATGCGTGTAATCCTTTATACTGTATCCTCCAATTATTTCAAAAACCCAATTTCGCACTTTGCCCTTATTCGAAAAAGTACGAAAACGCTGTCGTATCTTTTCAAAACGTCACAAGCGATGAGCTTTGTGGTGCAAGTAGAAAGTCAACTTTGTATTTTTGTTACAACTTTAACATAGGCAACTGTGCTTCTTCGGTAAAAATATATTTTTGATTTTATGCTTGGAGATATGTATTAGAGTGGAGATTATTCAAACGATAATGTAACTTATGGGAATATTGATATTTGTAGGAATCGAAGGATCTGCTTTGCTGGGTTTAAACTGGTCCGTGAATGATGGAGAAAATGTTTTCAAGTGTACATTTTGTGACACCCCATTCTTGTCAAAGGGAGCCTACCGACATCACTTGGCCAAGATGCATTTCGTGAAGGAGAAGAGTCCCACCAACCCTCCCTCCAAGGAGGACCAGGCACAACTCGCATCTGACTCCCCCACCTCCAAGTTTATTAAGTATTCAGAGTTAGCTAAACAATTGTCTTCAAAATAAATTTGCTTACCAGCTTTTCTTCCAATCATTCTCTCAATAATTAATATTATATATATTACATCGTACGTTGTGTTGCTCAGTCAATCACATTAAAAAATATGTTCGTGAAAATACTGCCTACTGTGTTCAACTCATCACATTTTATTTCCACTTCAAAATCCATTTCTACCAAAATGCAAAATTTCCGGGGCTATGGTTATCATACTAGCGGGCAAGCTTTCATAATTCAAAAGTAGATGATTTTTCATACCTGTTCAAACTAATCCACATCATTTAGATAAAAGAGAATTTTATCCCGATTGTTTATGCACATCATCACTCATGCCCTACAGATTTCGGCTGCGTAAACCATTAAACTGTGAACATTCATGGCTGTTCAGAATATTTAATAAATTCGATACAAATTTAATTAGCTGAACTTTTCAAAATTCAATTTACAAAAGGTTTGTGAAAATTCAATTTTTCTATTAAGCTCTGGAGTACAAGTTCTCTTGTTAGCAAACAATGCGCAATGTAGGGGAATACTGTAGCACGTTTAATGCGGAAAATAGAAAGTACCTACACTCTATCGAACATCAATGAAAATGAGTTCTGAACGCATTGGAAACACAACAGGACACACCGGGGACGCATTTGAAGCATTTCGAACTTGTTCAAAAATGCAATCTCAATTTTCTCAGGATTGTCAGGATGCATCAATCTTTTGGTAGTGATTGAGTGGACATGCGTGCACACAAATGTCGCCTTTTACGCATCAAATGCTTTGTTTGTTTTTTTATATTATCATTTTTTTAAATGCAAAATACTTTTAACATATTATCTATCATGTTTGAATTTTTATTCAATTGTTGTTAATTTAGTAAAGTAATAAAAAAAAATACAAAATCTGTACAAAATTCTGGGTCAGCAGTTGGTAGTAGAACGAGATTCGGAAGGATGACTGCTACCGCCACCTTATGCACGATTATTAATGCACTACTTGCTTATAGTCCTCCCGCTTTCCCCTTCAGTCTTCGGTTTTTACTGACATTTTACGCTTTTATTTCTTCGTGATCTTTCGAAGATGCAAAACAAAATCGTATTTTTAGAAAGTATCATTAATCATTATTAAATGCAAAATCTCCATTTGTTGATGAAAATTTAGTTTTGTTGATTTCATTATTTTTTGTCTCTGGAGATCCTACTTTCGTTGATTTCGTAGAACCAAGAAGAAGCAGGTGATTAGGTACTGATTATTTTATGGCATATATTAGACACCATTTAATAGTCCCAGTCACAGTTAATTATTAAATTGTTATTAAAATTAAAATACATTACATTATTCTGTTAAATTGTTTACAGTTATTCTAGATTTTTAGCTGCATCCAGTTCCTGCTCAGCCAGCTGCTTACTTGGAGTATGGAAGAAGTTGAAGGCCGTACCTATCGTCAATCGTATAATCGTATCTGCAGGTTTACTATCAGGTCAGGGTCAAAATTCATATGAAAACTGAAGCTAACAAATACCCACTCTAAACTTTTATACAATCTACGTCCAGCTTTGAGTATGGATTCCTTAGATCGATGCAAAATAGTTTGTTTCTGGCGTGTTCTTTCGAGAACGATGATAAATACATTTGAATATGTAGGTAATTGATGTTGATGTTAAAGGTTAGTCTGGCCCTCGATACCTGTATAATCAGTAATTAGGTAGCTGTTTTGTAAATTTCTAATAATTTTCTTTAACTTAAATGTATAATTTCGTACCTAATTATTTTGATTGTGTGTGTGTATTCTATTTTCAAATTGTCAAACATTTTATTGCAGAAGGTTCAGACGTAAATGCTAGCCAAAACAGGACTCTTTTTATGTTTTTCATTGTTAATATGACGAAGATGGTTAAATATAGCAACAGCATTCAACATATGCTCACGTTTGTGTTACAAATATTCTTAAACGGAAACGTGACCCGATACAAATAACTTTGTTAAATACCGATGTATTGGGTACCTTAGTCATTGAATATATAGTCAAAATAAGTCAAAGTAATGTAGACCTGTTAGTCACAAAGACTTTGTATTATTATTAGATATGTATGCAGTGTGTTCTCTGCTTCAATTTCCTCTTTTATCTACTGTTTACTTGTAATGATGGTGTCGTGTGATCTCTACAATAATTTTGTAATCTACAATCACCATGCTACGTACTGCGTAGTACTGGTTTCCCCTGGCCTCTGGTGTGCTCATATAATGTGATCTAATGCAGGTATGTAAACTCTAACTGTTCTGCAATATTTATTTTATTTTAGTCCTCCTGCCGTCCTAATGAAGTAGGTCTGAACAGTTTTAGAGGAACATATCTTTGTGGAGGGCACACATCATCAAAAAATCGGAAGTACAAAGTAAACACAACACAGACTTATCTGTCGTATTATTTTTTGTTTACCACTTAAAGAATATTGGCATTGCCTAGTAAGTGTTTACTTCACAGTACTAATTTGAATAAATTCGTATCCATACATACGAAAATTGCTTGAATGCAGTATGATAAGATCTGTTTTACATAATTCAAGTTCGTATATATGATGCATATCATCTATTTATTCTGTTTAGGTTTAGGAAACGTTATCAAAAACTATCATCTGCGTAGCTGCAGGAGTATTTCGATAACCTTTCCTGAGAGGTGAGTTCATGTATGTATTTTCCCGGGGTGACACCTTGATGTAGGTCGCTTTGTTACGTACTGATATATCATAACGGTTTCTCCATTTTTTATTTACAGAAATGTATTTGTATTTTGCTGTGTCAGTCTTAGTGTCATCGATTCCCTTTTAACTCATTGAACAAGGTATTACTTACTGTTAGAAAAACTAGCGTGGGTGAATCTTCGTGGTGAATTCGTGAACAACTGAAATGGAATTGTAAGTAATAGACTAAAAGAGTAATTTTGTGCTCTTGGCGAGGGTCTTGAAATTGATTTTTGCATAATTTATAATCGTTGATTCCTTTACTTCGCAGACAGTTCAGGAAGAAAAGTATCTTTGGCTGAAGTGTTTAATAATTTTGTTTTTGATTCTCGACAGGGATTTTTACATGTCGCAAACTAGTTAACTACTGGATGGGGGGAGGGGGATTGACATTGTATCAGTGCAGACTAACACCATCGGCTTCAGCATCAGTAGCGGCTGGAAAGAGATGCAGCATGCATACGTAAGACTGAAAGAGAAGATGATCATTTGGCCAGGACGAGCTCATGGAAGGGGTCTTTTATTGCAAATTGAATACCGTTGTTATTCGATCACCTGTAACAGTATTACTAATATACTTTATGTAAACTTGCACTTCATTGTACTTATTTTGTTAACTGTGCTATCTATTTGTATGCATACCGTAAATGACCGTTTTAAGTCCTCTCTGATTCCTCAATTGTATCTTTGTTCCAGTAAGCCCCTTGTTGTTTACATTGTGTGCTTGTTTCCTAGTACTCAACGGATACAATACACAAGAAATATGTTTTGCTATTGATGTTACAATGCGAGATTGACTAAAGAAAATTCTGCATGTCAGGCCAGAAAAGAATGTAACGTAGAAACTAAAAACATACGAGATGTCTTGTGATTATCTTATTAACTAAATTCGTTGATTCTTTAAAATTGTGTAAATTAATTTGAAGTTGATTAACTTTTCCCGAACTTTTTTCCCGATTTAGAGCCCATTTTTTGTCTTTTTGATTTCATTGTTTTTTCTAATAGCCCAGGGATAAGTTCGATAAATTACGGCATCTGTTCGCATACTACATATACACTTGACATATATGGTAGTGTCATTTATTAAAATGTTTTACTATAAATTAAAAGTAGGTTTTATATTGTGTGGGCGTGATTTGATTGTACAGTATTTGGCTTCCGAAGAAATAACTCAGGGACCCGTGTGTTTAGCTGCCCACTCCATGCGAATGTTCTGTGATCTAGACGTGGAATCATTTTTAAAATCCTTAGAATCGGTATAGTGAGGTTTTACAAATTTGTTTTTGAATCAGACTAATATTTTATGTTTTTTCGTGTAGTACATATGTAATTGTTTAATCCACTAAGAGAGAAATGAGTACTACGTAACAGTATGACAATACTCCTAAAGACACAGAGTATTCCTGCATTGTTTTTCATGGTTTTATTCAATCGTTCCCCTCTCATTAAATTGGTACATCAGTCTTTTTCCGTCATTAGTTATGATCATTTTGCTTCATTTGACTTTTTTTGCTGGTAAAAACGAGATACATATTATCATGTAAAAATTCTGCGTCTAGTGTATCTTTAACTTCATCATATTATGTAGTAATTATTTTCTTCCAATGTGTTAATCAAACTTTTTTTTTGTATCTGTGTATCTCCAAATATACGATTAATTTTCCTTTTCATACTAACTATTTTTCGATGGTTACGTAAGATCTTTTTTTTTAAATGTGATAAAGTTAAGATTTAAGATCGTATTTTTGTGATTTTGAATTAATAAATTCCTTTCGAATTAAAACAATAAAATTACCTAGAGTAATTTAGTTAGATAAGTAATCGGAATATTTTTATCTTTGATATAATGGACTCACGTTTCCTCAAACGTGCTTAACTGGAATTCCACCTTATCGTATGCGTAAAAACTAAATGTTTTGAGCCGGCAAAAATTATATCTTTTTCAGTAAGCTGGGTCTAGGTACACTAGTATAATACTGGATCAGGGGTTGGGAAGACTGCTCAATGTCTACCAAGTAAATAAAGTATTAGTAAGGTAGGTATTATAACCAGCAATCATGGCTAAAAGTGTCGAATGGAAACCCCAGACATGGGATTCTTAATTGGATTACAATTATCTGCCAGCTGACACTGTTTAACACGAGCATGAAGCTACTACATAGGTAATTACATTGAGTCAACAATTTTGTGTTACACGGCAAAGAGCAGATCCACACACAGTTGAGGAAACGTAGCGCCCGTGTGAAGTGTGGATGTACCTAGATTGTATCATATATCATAATTACAGTTACTTATACATATTTGATTATGTGTGTATACACTCAACATATTTAAGCTTGTAATTGTGTTTTTACGTATGTCACTGCGTAATTATATTTAAAATTTGATAGTGTATTATCCCTCTTAGCTAGTTTTCGATTTTGACAACTTTTGAATAATACAGATACGGCCTACCTACTTCCTTCCTTGAATACATATTTAACTTATGACTGTAATAATTACATTATAAGATTACACAGTGTATGTGGGTAACAATATGTACTTTGGTGAGGATATGATTAATTTACAATTGACCAGCACGTGTCAACATATATATATATAAGTTAAGTTCAAGTTCAGACGTCTAGAATTATTTAATTAATATATATATATATTATATAAAATAGGTAATAACAATAAATAGGTAACATCAATATCCACATAGTAATCCATCCTCAGTACATCTCTACAACTGTCCGATGGCTACAATCTGGAAAAAGTTCTGTTGTGACAGTTGCTGTGATTACATTTCCGACAGAACGCTTTCGATTTTCTGTTCTCATTACCTCACTTACTACACGTCGTCCGTAAATTTGTTTCTATTTACAGAATATAGGAATTTACGGTAAATACTTGGAAATTTCCTGCAGGCAGCAGTCTTGAAGTTGTAGACATGGACCGGGGATGATAATTATGTATAATTATCTATTATTCTCTCGCATCTTTGGAAACCAACGGAAACAATATAGTATAACGTGTATGATAAAACGTTTCTTGTTTGTTATCATCATCAGCGGGTGTAATTATATTTCTCAATGGATATATATTGGTATATATGTATGTTTGTACGGATTTACATGACTGTACTGCGTACAGCCCACCCAGCTTTGTCTGTAATACTTGGCATTATTAAATAAATTTAGTTGTCCCTCTTCATCAATCTCCATCTTCATCCCAATGACATCTTGTAAATTTCGGTTCGGATTCTCTTCTATGATTTGTAAAACTCTGTATCCTCTTCTTCCACACTTCTAGATTTTCTCTTCGGTGGATTTCAAACTCCGTGGTAGCTTCCTCTGGATCATAGTCCGGACCCTATATAAAACAATATTCAAGAAAGTAATTTCACATCCATTCTTCACTGTCAACTTCCCTTGTCAGGATATTTAGTCAGATGGAAAAGTGTTCTATTTTAAAACTAGGACGTAAAGTGGATTTCATTTCCAAGTTATCGTTAGCAGTCACTCTATTCTATAGACCAGACAATGGTACACCTAGTAACAGCAAAACTGCTTAGCCTAATTGGGTTACACATGTAAAAAGGTAACACAGGGACTCACTTCTTCGATTTTCTCGTCCAGCATCCTAAAGAAGTCGAGCTGACTCGAACTGGCTTCTCTGTAAAAAAAAAAAAAGTTTTTGTCAAAATAGATGTCATGTTTTTCAGAGAATCACAAAAGTAAAAGTTTGAAGTAAACAGCAAAGCAGCCTTTGTTATACTTGTTTATGCATGCATGCGATACTAATAACTAATTATTTCAAAGACGTAATTTGTTTAGGTAGTAGTTGGATAAAATTTTTTTTTTGGGAAATAAAAAAATGGGTAAACAAATTTTATGCTACAAATGCTAAATCTAAAGGACAAAGGTGATTGTATTATTTGGAGAAAAAAAAGTTTTACATCCTCTATCCAAAACATTTATTTGACTTTTCCTAATTGCTTTAATCTTCCACTTCATCTTATATCTCTAGCTTCTATCGGCGCGGCGGTGTGTGCATACTTGGAATAATAACATAAAGTGGAGGCTTTATTGCTCAAGTTGCTCTAATATTCAATTTCAAATAATACTCGACTCCGAGTGCATTATAATTCCTTGAGCAAGCTGTACTTCTACGTATGTAAGTTCCTAACCTCAGACTCACGTATAACACTATCATAATTCTGATAAGTACCGTCGAGCCAACGCAAGTCCAAGTTGGCTGGCCTTCCAGCCATCCTGCTTAAATATAATTTTAATAAGGAGTTCAAAAATACTTAATCTTGGAGCTTAATCTTTTGTACCGATACTTACGAGCCGCGGAGGAGCGGTAACACCTGTCTCGATACCCAACTATCTTAAGCACCATATGACGTGATAACAAACGGACTAACGAGCCACCACCACCGTGTCTATGACTATTATCTCGTATATAATGCTAGATACCTTTCCTATAGCTAGTCATACAGATAATCTACGTAGCTACTTAGTCCTTGCTATTAGCTTCAGAGAGTTAGCTTTAGAAGCTCCGTTCCGTGAACGAAAACATCTTTGTTAGAAGCTATTTTTAAACGAACATGACTTCCCCCATTTGCAACTGCTGAGTATTTCTGTATTTCTGTAGTACCTTCTGTAATTATGTGTATAGGTGTATACAGGGGCTTGTCGACATGGAAATCACACACTGTATCTATTACCTAACCTAGAACCTCCTTATAGCATCCGCATCGTACATAAGAAAAATAATGAAATATGTTCGAAGGTTTTCCCCTCCACATCTGCTTATAATATTGAAAGACTGACTGTGCAATAATGTTTTTCCTGTGATCAACTCCAGGGGCCTTTAAAGCGCTCTTCCTCTGCTCCTTATATTCAAATTATAGACTGTTTATAGCGTGTCCTAGAATTTGATGAAGCAGACATTTCATTCTAGACTGACTTCTTGAGTATTTTCATTAAGCTCGTTTATTTTGAATGCATTGTCAAAATATGTACGAGATGGATGCGTTTGAGTAATTGGGGAAAGAAACTTTGAGTAATGGAGTAACTTTCTAGTGTTTCCTTGTAAAAGTATTTATTTTCTGCAAACTCTCTGGAGCACAATTTATTGGGCATTAATTTCCATAAATGAGGGAACACTAAATGCTAGTCAATGCTCCGCTTGACTCAACTCTATCCTCCCTGCTAATCTTATTCTTATCTGAAAGTAGTTTCACTTAAAAAGAAAAAAAGAAGGAAAAGAATGAAGGAAATCACTACTCAGCATCAAAAGTCAGTTCATCATTATTAGCTGAGAGCTACTTTCTTAAAAGTACAAATAGGGACGAAGCTCCTACGTTGTGTGTCCGCTGAGAGCGTGCGGCTGCTGGCATTAGTGGTGGGGGCAGGACTTGTAGACTTGTAGAGATTAAAGAGATTGATTTGTAAGGATGAAGATAAAAAGAAGTGGTTGCTAAAAGAGAGGAAAAGAAGAAAAGAAAACATAACTTACGATTGCGCTAACAATGGAACACAGAAAGGTGACTCAGTGGAACTAGAGTCTACTTGTTTATTGGCTGGATTTCGAATGGCTGATGAACCAAGGAAATGGAGTCCTTGTAGAAAATCTTGATTACCACTATTTCCGGAGTCATAGTGATTGCCTTGCTCAATCATGACTAGGTCATTCTTCGGGGTAACGCTAGCCTCATCTTTTTTGGATCGTCGACGTCGACACCTTCGAAAAAATGGGCGGAGATGACTATTGTTGCATCCCATCACCTGCTCCACCAATCATATGTTATCATTATCTCTCAAAATATCAAAAACTCCGTCTCATACAAGAAAAAAAAAGCTCTTCACTTATTCATATTCATATCCATATTCCATGATTCTCTTGTTTTTTGTTATCACGGCTCAAATAGACCGACCGACGTATGTACATACAAATAGGACCTATCAGTAATACGCATTAACTACAAGCTCAGTATCCAACTCAACTATGATTATGACACGCTTCCCTTTAGCCATAGCCATCTCCCAATAGCCACCTTCCCTTCCTCCACTCCAATTCCTCTGCCTTCCCTTTGCTTTGTGTAGCTTTTACCAAAAGGCAAAAAGGTACTATCAATATCCATAATAATATACTCGACACAATTCAGCTGGCCAGTAGTGTTAGTTGTCCAATAACACTTTGCCATTCACATAAACTCTGAGCACATTTTACATTACATTTGCCCAGGAAGGAGAAGGAAAAGAAAAAAAGACAGAACAGATGTAGGGACGTGTATGTACAGTGACTCTAGGGTCTCTACGACAGCTGGGTACAGGGTGCCCGGTGAAAGTACTATGAGCAGTAAGTGTTCAACTTTACTGCTGTAACTTCCCGTTTACCACATTACGTCTTTCTATTAAGTTCCTAGACATGATAAATCGATTACAAGTGCACTTCATTTCTCCAGATATGCTCACTCTCTCTCTCTCTCTCTGGTCTTATTGTCTGAGCTTCCTATTATTCCTATTAATATTATCATATAGATGGATATGCTCCCAAAAACAACCCGAGCCACTCCAGCCTACAATAAACTAATTAGAGAGACTAGCTCTACTTGAATATATATATGCATATATGGATGGATGTGTACGAACTACAAACGACCTCGTCCGCCTCACGATTAGCTTCACTCTATGTGTAGAAAGTTATTTCCCCCAGTCTTAATTAGCTACAATTAAGGAGAAATGAGGGAAAACATGACATTGTGGTCTATCCACTATCAGCATACAAAGTCTTGCCATCCTAAATATTGAATTATTTTTTGCATCATTTACATTTTCATATCTATGGACAGCCCCGGCCCTCCCTCCCTGTCTCCCTGCAGTGCTCAGGCTAGCTGCATTGCACTATACACTGCACTGCATTACTCACGCTTCACGGTTTATATTATGCAGTGTAAGTCATTAGATTATTGTTCCTTCCAGGGGCATTAAGTTACCATTTCCCTCTCCTTCCAGTCATTAGGTTGGACAGGAAGGTTTGTGAATTTTTTACAAGAATGAATGGGAAAAATTTCACTTACTCAACTACTATAGAATGTAGAGAAAGAAAGAGAGAGAGAGAGAGTAAACAGGGGTAAATTGTTCCTTGACCATAATCAATAGTACCCACCTACCTTTACTGATATCAACGCATATGTACGGAGTACAGTGAGAGAGAGAGAGAGCGGCAGGTAAGACAGAGAGTCGTCGCATTTCCATTACTGAAACTTTCATGGGAGTTTATTCGAAAAGTGTGACACTTGGTGACTGGGCGCATATGTCTCTGACTAAAAGCATTTGTACACACGAAACTCTTGGAAGAAATGAGAAACTTTATGGAGCATTAGACAATATGATTATCTACTTGTAGCTAGTTACCGTTGCGTCGGAGGGCTAGCTTTTTGGTCTCATTCAGTTCATCATCCTAACGGAGGCTGGAACTATGTATGTTATATGCGGGGTGGTAAGGTGCGGATGATAGCTTTACTGTACAGCTTGATGATGGCATTATCATCATCACCACTATTATGATTATTTTGATAGAAAGTTTCAAATTCATTAGGCGCCAATTGTATTACACGCTACATTTACTACGACTTACCTTCGTATAGGAGTTAGTCTCACGGGAAGAGTGTAGTGGTTTTCACTCCACTTGATGACCTACTTGACATGGATATTTATGAGATTGGATCCTCGTGATTAGTATAAGAGTTTCATGGGGGAGAGCATTTGAATTTTCATTTTTTAGCATTCATTTCTCACTGGCTTTGAAATGTATAGTTCGGAATCGGAAGGGGGATGAGAGCATAAAGTGTCTGTCTGGCTACTGACTGTTGTTTGTACAAGTTTAATTTTAAAGAAACACTGACGTCGTAGTACACGCTCCTTCGTTAGTTGGTTTGGATTTTTGGTTTGACGATGATGGGATGAAGTGATGTGGGACCGTTATCTGAGTTAAATATGTTTTTCTAGTCTCTCTCTCTCTCTCAAGTTTTTTAGATTTGTAGATCTGCAGATCTACTAGGTATATATATTACGACTCGGCGCTTCGTCCTTGAGGCGGAAGCTTACTTAGGATAAATGAACTCAAGAATAAATAAACAATGATGATGCAGGCAGGGAAGATGAAGAAGACGAGAGAGAGCCAAAGAATATAAAGTTTATATAGTTTTCCGTGGCAAGGGAGAGTGAGATGAACCAAAGCAGGTTTAATGTGTCTTGTGACGCAATCTTCTGTTTACTGTTTAGATTCAAATACGTAGAAGTGTGTGTCTACCTACAAAAATCCAGTAGTCTATACAGTACCTATATGTGTACCGCCTGTATGTATGTGAGTGTAGCAGGGTCTCCTGCAGAGTACGGAAGAGAAGAGAATAGCACACTATGTCAATTGCCTCTCTCACTTCCTTGATTTCCGTCTTCAAGATGAATACCTCCACTCTCACGTCAGATCCACACAACACCCATGGCACGGAAACACACACACAACCACGGGAATTCAGATTTCAGCTCGTAATTCGTATTCAATTTAAAGTAAAATCGCGCGGGTATAGTCACTCGAAGATGTGAGGTATAATGAGGATAGAGAGAGAGGCGATGTGAAACTGTGGACTCACACAGCACCCGCTCCAACTGTATAAATGACGGGGGAAATGAAGGTGGTCGTGCACAAGGAAATCAGTCTGTGAGTGTATGTATGTGTGGCTATAACTTGTGGGATTTGTTCGGTTTGAGGAGATGTGTAGAGTACCCGTAGAAGAGCCGGAGCCAGTCGCAATATATCTGAATTAAATGAGTCGGGAGTTTCTTCACTATGAGTTACTACTGACGGAGCAAATAATCCTAGTCACACCGAAACCAAGGAGCGCTCTCCCTCCACTTGTTCTCCACAGATTTCCGTCTCGTCTACAGCTATCCGAACGGAGCGAGAGATGAGCGTGTATGCCGTGCTCTGTGTCTGATGCGATATTATTATGAAATAAAGGGGACTCTCTAGCAGTCAGAAAAGTCATCCCACTCGTTGCCGTCTTCGTAGGAGATCTATCTCTTTTACTTACACGTAGTCACAGTTCACACTCGCTCACTCGGCTCTACTCCCATCTCACAGTGTATAGTAGTATATATTATATTTGCCTAGTATAATTTTGGCAGTGGGCCACTTGCGCAGAAAGTCCCAAAAACTTTTTACACAGTTCAGACTTTGGAAGACCTCGTTGTTGCCTGCCCGTACCGTATAAACCCACTGCACTCTATATAGTGAGTCCCTCCGTCCGTCCGTCCGTCCGTACCGTACCGTTTCTCTTCGTAATTCTATTCGTAGTTATGTATGCCGATGTACATATATAATACTAGTCGGTAGATTTAGCCGTCTCTCTCTCTCTCTTTCTCCATTTACTCTCAATTCGAAAACTTCTCACGCTTCTCCCTTAGACTCAATGTCCCTTTGTATCAGACCACTGTACACATGTAGAGCCAGTAGATTAGAGTAAAAGTATAGAAAGCTGGACGAGTGGCGGAGGAAAGTATATGGACATACATACATGTATCGACGGAGAGAAGTGCAGTAGTAAAAGTTATTTCACTACCAACTACGGCAACAGCAGAGTTTTCTCTCTCTCTCCTTTTATCTCCAATACATGTATGTAGTATAGTACGGAATCAGGGAGCGAGCCTTTAGAAATTTGAAATGTGTACCTATACACTGTACGACCGTAGGACTGATACAGATACAGTAAGTAGCTGCGTGCGTAATAATTATTGGAGTCCCTCTCGTTGCAGTGCAGTAGCGGTAGTATTCGCAATTGAATTCGTTTTTTTTTGTGTGGGTCTGCTTTTTTCCCTACTAAATGTCTTCAGATAGGTAATCTTTGGGGTGAAATCAAAATCAACTCCTGACTCCGTACTCTATTCACTCTCTTATTGATATGTGGGTCCTGTCCTCGGAGTTTCATTTAATTTCAAGCCTCGGCTTGACAGCGGAGCTGTTAACTGGATAACTCAAGTGGATTTATGACAACTTTCCGCCGCACAAGTCTAACCATTTAAAATGAGAAGGATGTAGTAGTGGTGGTAGTGGGTGACGTTGGACTTGGGCGACAGATCTGATATAATATACTCTATAGCTATATTTGATGATGGGCCCACTAGGAAGGAGTAAAAGTCTCTTTGGGATTAGTAGAGATTGTTGATAGAGGGAAAGTCACCATGCGGGAGTACAGAGGAATAACAATTATGTTTCTTTATGCGAAGATGTAGTGGTTGGGAGAGTGTAGGAGTTTTTTTTTCCTTCTTGTTTTTACTTCTTCCTCTCTGTACTTTCACGTCCAGGAGGAGTTTGGAGTTGTACAACAATCTCGTGGATTAGCCCTTGTTGTTTAGGTTGTTGTTGTTCTCTTTGTGCCTGTAATAATACTTGGGATGAGAGCTGATATGACTTTGTGTGTTGACGATCCTCCTGAGGGGAAGTCTTCCTCTCTTCTTCCTCCTACTCGCTTCTGTTCCGCTCGACGTTGACGTTGAACGCTGAGTTGACGGCTGTTGGTTGCTCATGCAATATTTGAGAACTTGACGAGAGAGAAGTGTTAGAGCTTCCACTCATCTCTAAACTGTGCGACTCTCTCCACGTCTGCTGTGAGTAAGGAAAGGAAATTTAGATTCGGGAGTTTTTTGAGTTGGGTTGGCTGGAGAGCTGGGTTAGTTGGAGTTGGGAGAGAGAGAGAAGGGAAGCGAGGAAGCAGTAGTCCGTCAGGCACACAACACTACTTGTTGAGTCCCGTACGATCGATAAAGAATTGCTGGCTTGCTTCTCTCCACTTCACTTTACTCCTTTGGCTTGCTCACTAGCTTCGTGCTTCCAAGTTCCAAGTCCTCCATCTCGCATGCGTTTACCTCAATACTCCCCGAAAAAGAAACCCGGGCAGTGCATACAGACAGCCGGAGCATACCGTCCCACTCCGGTTGCCTATTCCAGGGAACTGTCTCTACTGAATTAAGTGACCCTGTTTATCTAAAAATGTTTGACACTTGAAATTAATTCGAAATGAAGTGCAAATTGTTTAGAGAATATGAATGCTATCTATAAAAGCGTTGTTCAAACAGGCAGTTTCTACAAACTTGTTGTTTCTAAACCTTCCTGTATTACAAAAGCGTTGTTTCTAAAATGTAATTTCCTATAATGTCACTTTTTAAAGTGTGGGTTAAAAGCTTAAATACTGCGTTTTGATAAGTGGTTAATAATCGGACACATAAAAATGCATTGAAAATTTATGATTTCTGTGTTTTTTAAGATGTTATTTCCTGTAAAAATGGTTGAAAAACTTTAAGTAAGGCGTTATGACAAAGTAACAATCACATTTGTATATGAAAACACATTGAAAATTGGTGGTTTCTGTAACGAAACTTTATAAAGACGTGAATCACAATAAAAAAACACTTTCTAAAACAACACTGACGATTTATAGAAAAATGCTCTTCTAAAATACAAAGCTTTGTACAATTTTGTCCAAATTTAGAGCAACTACTGTAGCTGAACATCGAAGCTCGGAAAGTATTTATTTTTGCCTTGGTGGGGAACCAATCGGTTATTTACGGTGTGTACATAACTGCATTTATACTCTCATGTGCTTGTCTGCCCTCGTCTGTTCTCTACTCAGTGGAGAGCCGTGTGTAGTTTGCTTTGCTTATTACTCGACTTGGTTCTCTACTTTTCTGGATATGCTGTACAGAGTAGGGTAGCTGTGAGGAATATCTCGTATCTTTGGCTTGTTCTCCGTCCGGGTGTATGTAGGAGCGGAGTGGGAAAGTAGGGAGCCTAAATGTCAAATGTTTAACATAGACCGATACAACTTGCCTTGTATCCTCTCTATTACCCGATACAACTTGTGAGAGACGAGCGGGGATATTGCTGATGCTCATGTCGATATTGACTAACGGACCAAGTACAAATGAATAGGCATGCTGTGTACAGAGTGGAGATAGGCACATGTACGTAGGAAGTTGGCAGTGGGAAGAAGACGAGAGAGACCTACCTTGCTCTCTCTCTCATGCTGTGCATGAATCTACGTGCTAAAAGAAACGGACGGAAAGGGAAACCAGTGCTATGAGATTTAGACGTAACTTCCACTTCTGGAAACTTACACACAGCTCTTCTCTCGATAATTTTGGAGTCTGTAAATTGTTACGTCAAGGGAAGGAAGCTTGTTAGGAATGTAAACATCAATTATTTAGACACAATTACAAAAATCATTGCATTGCTCCACACATATACATCTTAGTATACTGAATACATGATTATTGTATTACAATTTTCAAAAGCTGCAAATATCATGTTTTTCAACAGAGAATGTGTAAATATCATGTGTTACACTTTAGAAAAGAAATAAATATCATGTTTTACACCAGAAAACATGGAAACATCATGTGCTGAACTTTACAATAGACGTAAATATCATGTTTTATACTTTTCAGAACATTTTAAAGCCATTGCTTACCCATTTAAGTAAACATTTAATGTGGTAAACGTTTTGAAAAAGAGTAAACACTTTTTGAGAAGATGTGAAGTTGGTGTTTTGCCTTGTTTTAAAAATGGGATATAATTTTTTAGCGAGTACATTAGTACATACATGCGCTAACCTTTGTACTTTTCAAAGCAGGTATCCTATAGCTTTATATTAATTGAAGATAAGATTGCTTTTTTACTGTAAAAAGGAGTAAAATGTATCAATATCACTCCTTACCCTTTGAAAAGGCGAACGTACCTTTTAATAGCTTTAAAAAAGGGAAAAGCCCCATTATTACTTTTATTTAATGCCAGGGTGAGCAGTATTGTACAAGCAGGTATTGTTTTAAACCAGCAGCTGTCCTAACCCAAATACTGCGGTTTAATATTTGGCAGTCTCCTTAGCATTGGCTTCTGCCCTCCTTGTCTATCACTATACGTCTGTGTCTGCTTATTTCCGATTTTCCAATTCGAATTTTCTATCATCTCCTTTTCCTCAACCTCTTCAACTAGCGTACATATCTAATTATGTTTCGTCCTCGTTGTCGTTGGAATTGGAATTGGAAATATAATTCTGCCGTCAAGGAAAGATGGAAAGAACAGGCAGCTTGGAGTTGTACTTGTATTTTAACATGAATTCATTTTCATAACGAAGTCTCTCTCAGCGTTTATTCTGTGTCTGATAGTGAGCAAGTTGTCGAAGTAGTCGCTGTCGTCGATTCTCTGCGTCCAAAAGTTGAATCCGAGTTCGAATATGCCCTAAATGCATGTTGTAGCTGGATGTATAGACTGAGCCGTTCAAGAGCACGTTTATGATTGGGTGCTGTTATTTCTTTATGTTATTTGTATAGTTGAAGTTGACTTGACTCGTATTAGGTAAGTACTCGTACATGGGGGATAAATGCTCTGTGAGATTACATGGTTGCAGTTATAAAGCACTGCCTTACCTTTTTGCCTTGGAGTGCTAGTCAGATTAGAACATGAAAAATATTATTAAGTAGTCATGTGAACATTTGAAAGGGGGGATTGTATAGCTGTAGGTGTAGGCCTTGTGTGCATACGGACTCAAAGGAGATAAAATATGATTTCCAATTGCTTTTCATTTCCTCTCAAGTATTTGTATAGTATCTGGATTTTCTTCATAAACTTATCATATCGTCGTTCACGTTGCCGTCCTCGTCCTGTGTGCCATGGAGCACAGTGGTGTCGTAGGTCGACTTACGTCGGCGGCTCACTCTATAGTCACCCAGATTCTGTGCAGGTAGCTTTAAGCTCCTTTTTTAAATACCTTTGTACCGTCAATCGTAGACTAGTCATTGCTGCTCAAATTCATTTCACGTTTTAGGAAAGTGGTCAGCTTTAACGACAATATTTTGAAGGACTTGTCAATTCTGTAATTATTGCTTCTGCACAGGTGTCGGCGTCCAAAAAGTGTTTAGAAGAAAATGCTTTTATAAGCCACCTTTTATCAAACAGTATTTCTTATAGGGAAAAGCTTATATGGGCGGTTAGAAAGGATCCTTTCAGCGGTTCATTTGGATGGCTCCTTTTAGCGGTTTAGTTTGTGGTAAAAGAGTTTATTCTTCCAGTTAAATAAGAATTGCGCTCACCCGTTGAAAAGAATGTTATAATTAAAGATGTTTAAAAATTAGGCCAAGCTTTTTTCATGCCAAGCCATCATTCGAGTTGAGCCACTGACCTTTAAAATAAGTCACGAAATCAATGACGTATCCATCATTTGACTTCTTCCACTTTTTACCCACTGCTTTATTTTATAATTTTTAGTTTGGACCCATTCCATTGCACTTCTGTATTTTGATTTCCTACAAGCAGATCCTTCTTCTTCTGGATCAGAGTCGAGCTCCGAATCAGTCGGAAAATCTAAAATGGCTACACCTGGATTACTCATTTTGATCTAATGCCAAATGTAAAGGAGAAAGCCAAAACTAACAATAAGTACCAAAACTGAAGTGTAAAACGGAAAGGAATAAACGGAATCATACTTTCAATTCGGTTGTTTATACATTCGCGCTTGCAGTACTTATACTTAAGCTCTTTTTTGACACCTATGTTAGCTACTCACATAAATAAAGTACTGCAGTTTAGATCTTCTCTTAGAAAGACATGTTCTAATTATTAATTGCAAATCTGAACCGCTTTTTTACATTTACAAAATAAACCGCTAAATTGAACCTTGTTTCAAAGGCCAACAACATCCTTTTAACCTTCAGATTTATATGCACAATTTTTCATATTTTACAATTTGACTTTTAAAAAAAGAGTTTGTGAGAAGAACATTGAGTTTTAAAAAAGTGTTTATAAAAAAGAAGAAACGGACGTTTTAAAAAAGTTTTTGTATAGAAAGCGCCATTTTAGAAAATATGTTTGCAGACGTTAGCATTTTCGATACACAAATTAACGCTGTATAGTAGAAGAAGCAATTTTCGATAAAAAGTAATTGTAGAAATTTACACTTTGAAATTAGTTTTTTCTTAAATGAGGGAAGACGACGTATTAGGATGCAGCTTGCGGATAAACCAACATGAGATTTACGGTGCATACAATGGGTTTACGAACGCAGGCGGGATAATAAAAGTACATTTTTTGACATATGACTTGAAATCGGTTAAAAGTTCAGTGATGCATGCTCCTCTGAGCTCTAAACCAATATTTTATCACTAGTATTACTTTTACGTGTGTACTCTTAAAAAACTCCTCGTCAACCTAAAACCATTTTCCCCTTCTTTTTCTTTTTACAGTCTGAGCCCAGTGAAAGTGTGGAAGTGCCTACTAAAATGTGGTTGCAGTAGGTTAAGGACTCAAGTCTCGCTATACCCATGTAGTTGTAATGTCTATATTTATTAATAGGGATTTTATTACTGTGACGTCTCAAACATTCGACATACAGACAGAGATAGGCAAGTCTTAATCGGAAACAGATAGTATGTTTATATAGGCCTATGTATGTACTATTAAAGAAAATTTACCAGATGGGACTATCAGTAAAAAAAAAATAGATTACGATTACATGGATCTCACACAGTGTGCGAGAGTGTACACATGACAGGGTCTACAGTCTGCAGAGAAAGACGAGCTTCTATGGAGAGCTGTTAGATTTTCCAAAGGATAAAATTTGAAGGATTTGTTCTGCGTAAATAGATGGATGGATGGTCGTCTAGTCTGCTAAAGGATGTAGGTTCATTTTATGTTCTAGTCAATTATATGGGGCGCTGCAAATGTGACGTCATAGAGAGACTTGTTGAAGATGGAGCTATCTTGTTATACTTTCTTTAAAATCTATAAATCTCATTATTACATTAGAAAATGTTACTCCCTACTATTTGATTGGCTGATTTAATGTGTTGGTCATTTCTGGAAACGTTAGTATCATTTTTTGCACAATCGAAAAACTTACTTTTGATGTATAACCTCTACAAAATCGTGGTAATACTGTTTCGAACAATTTTGAAAAGCCAGAAAATATAATTGGGCATTTCTACAATGGCTTGCCCAAGTCGTTTGGTGTTATATTTGGAAGTCTCCTATAAATCTCTAGGCTATATACGGCATGTCTCCACCTATAGGTGTACCGTGTACACAAGTATTATAGAAGAAGCACGCCTAGAGATACATTGAAAACTAGATGAATCATGCTCCGGATATCATTAGTTAATAGAAATATCTCGAAGGATTATTCAATTCCTGAAGGATTTCTCCCTCTCTCTCTCTTTCTCAGTAGAATTGAATTGGAAATAAGGAGCCGAAATTCTTGAGTTACATTTTCCCTTTTGTGAGATGCGACTGCTACTGAAAGAGTCAAAGACAAAATTCCCATACGGGTATTACGGTTTTAGTACTTCTTATTAAATTTGCATGCCGTCTCACCAAAGGTATCCACATTTTGTTCGTATTACAGACAGTACATGTATCGGTGCTCTCTATACTATATAACATATCTTCCTATACATTTAGTTATACAACTACGGCTCAGCTTAGTCTCGTTTGCTCTTTTCCCCCGACAACGCAACCTATAGACAAGTTTTCTTCTAGAATTTTTCTTTTATGTATTAAGAGCATCAAGTCTAAATTAGGAACATCATAATAGTAAGAGAAGAGCTAAAAACTAAAAATGTGCTCAATTCCAATGAATTGAAAATTAAATTAAATTACAACGTCATTTTTTTTTTACAAATTTTTTCATTTATGACGTCCACATTCTTTTTTCTAGGAAGGTAATCCCTAATTCTTTAGAAAGCACATTTCAGATGATGGTCTTCCTGGGCCTATATGCACATGCTGCTTCTGTGTAGTGTGCACACCTCTCAGTGTTGAATGTGAATTTGTTTTACGGCTCTCCTCACTAAAAGTTTCTACATGCAAATTTAGCACGTTGTGAATCGTGCGAATCTAGTTGCTTTAGACGTGCATACAGCTAATTAAATTAAAGCTATGTAATTACAACATGTAATACTAGTAAGAGGCTAATATACATATCAGGAATATCTTGAATGTTTACTATTTATGTCTTATAGACTTTGTAGTTAATAATTTATTATGTAAGTTGGACTGAGCAAGCCATGATACGGCTCACACTATAATAATTATATCAAGTGGGAATGAAAGTATAATAAAAGAGAAAATGAAAACAATAGTTGATAAACATTAAGATATGAAGTTTCCGAAGCTCAAGGAAGCAAGGCTTCCACCGACTTAATTAGATTTTGAGCTCGTGTTCGCGAGTCCTGTGTGAGTGCGACATGAAACTAATGAGGGTAAGAAATTGATGAGACACGTAGATATTATTTTTCGCTTTCCTACATGAGTACATATCCCAGCTAAAGAAGCGAAATATTTTATTTAACGTGTGCAAAATGCAATTTGAGGTGTCTTTAAATTCAAAATACCTCTTAGAGGTAGTAAAACGGTGCAAATGCGACAACACACCTTTCAAAAAGTACAAAATATCCCATTTACACACTTTCGCAAAGGTACAAAATGCTTTATCTACATGTTTTTGAAAAGCTGTTTCCTGTGAGCATGCCTTTAAAAAGGTGTAAATGGTTCTGTTTACGCGATTCCGAGAAGATGCAAACTGTTTATTTGCACGATTGTAAAAAGTTGCAAAATGTTCAAAGTGCTCATTTAAATTCGTTCAAAAAATGCAATATGATTTTACATGCTTCGGAAATTACGATTTTTAAAACGCTTCTTTTTAAAAGCATCTAATCCCGGCACATACATCGTTTTGAGCCCAAGAAACTCTCCAAAATGGCCTACTTTGCTTCTTCAGCCACGATAAATCAGTAGAGCGAGGGAAGCAAACAAACAGAAAAAGAGAAGGAGGGAAAGTAAAGGAGAAACAACAGCAACAGGCATACGGATATGGTAATGATAGTCTCTCTTGTAGCTTGTGGTTCTCTGCCGACTAATTGCATTACCCACACACATATCCATCAGTACACTGTGCACTGTGGTGGAAATTCCAAAGCAAGCACCCACAGAATGATCAATACTTTTACAAAGGAAATTTAAATGCACAACTGGTGAATAAAAGTGTGCAAAGAAGGACTTCCAAGTCGAACGGACGGAAAGTGAGTCGAGATCGGCATCGGGAAAACGGGACACATTACCCAGCATTACACAATCTCAGACACTACACTACAGCCTCCGACTGAAGCCACTGATAGGGAAAGTGTATCCATCTCCCTGTTGCATCCAATCAGTAACGCCAGAGCGTAATGGCCTTAACTCGTGTTGACAGTCAAGATCTGACATTATTGGTAAACGAGTCAAGCGCCAACGCCTTGTCAAAATCAGTCTCTGTCTAAAGATATATATTTTTAACTTTTACTTTATTTATCTATTATCCCACACTTGCTCATCCCTTCCCCACACTCGTCCTGCTACTGGCACTGCTAAAAAGGATGACGTCTTCCATCCCCACCTATGTACATACCGCGGATGAAGAAGCATTGCGACGTAGGTACATAAATCCCAACAATCGACTGTTTAGATTTGTGATGTGTTTATCCAAAGCGTTAGCACTTTCTAAAACAGTAAAAATGATATTTGCAACAATGATTCCAATACTAGTAAAACTGTTATTCACACTTCAAAAGCAGTGAAATTGCAATATCTACATTTAAAAAGCATAAAATTCCTATTTACACTCTTTTTAAATGTTCAAAACTGGTATTTAAGTCTTTTATAAGCTCTTACGTATAAAGTTGAATGTTGCAATCTTGCAACTAACGTCAAAATGAGATTGAGAATAACCTAGACTTGCGTCAGAATGCTTTTAAAAGTGGACTGAATTACACCATAATGCTTCTTCACCGACGATGCGCTTGACTAGATGCTATACATAGATGAAAGCGTAATATTTAGCCAAAAAGATAAAGGTTAAAAGCCAATAGAGTCCCGATTGTTGCTATTATGGTTAAATCTATTGACTCGCGTCAAAATTTTAAAAATAAAACATGAAATAGCAAAGTTAAAAGAGGGGCTTATGTATGTAAGCTCAGAGCACTGAGCACATATGTAATTGAATAACACACACACACACATGGAGCACACGTCGGCGGGGGCATCGTGCAGTTGAGATGAGATAAAAGGCCATAATGCAATTTGCCAGCTCTCTTCAAGTAAAGTAGACAACAAAATTTGTTTTGAAAGGATTCTTTGGTTTTGTGGCCACCTCGTACCGTGTGGAGCGTCCGTACATATGCTCACATCCTTCCCCTCGTTCGCTATTGTTAAACCAAAGAAGCTCCTGTCGTCTCTTGTAATATCGGAGATAAAAGTAAAAGTCGAATTAAAGGATGTAGTAGGTAGCCTTTGCACGAAGACTCCAATGCAATGGCGTCATCCGCGTCCCTTCCGGCCAATCCTACTCAAAGCCTTATCAAAATATTTCCACCTAAAAATTAGTGACCAAAATATATTATTGTAGTTCTCATTGTCAATCAAATTAGTGGATGAGCTTATGAACCATGTTCAATCGTTATTTCCCTTGTTTATTGTACCTACATATATATTTATTGGTGGTCCTCAATCCAGAAGCGAGTTGGCTTACGTAGGTAGGTTGGTGGACAGATATGGGATGAAATAATGATCTCTAGTCTGTGTTGTACAAGTGGGCTGCTGCCACTCTTACTTTCTACTTGCACTGTGGTAGGTGCCTAAAAGTAAAAAAAAATACAGTAAATCTCGTATTAGTTTTCACAAATTCGACAAATGTCAGCATGAATTCAAAAATGCCTTTTACAAAGATACCGTTCAAAACTACAATTATTTAGATTATTTAAACATGAATGAAGTACTGCACTGTAGTAGTAACAAAAATAATTTTAAAAATAAATTTTCTGATTTTTAAATTTAAAAAGAAACAACAAGTAGCATTTCCTCGTGGAAGGAAGTATTGCTAGAAAACCTACATTTATCTGACTAATCGAGGGTTTCCGGTAGTGTATTATGGAGCATCCGCGCCGGGTGTGCTGTTAGTTATTCGGTGATAGAAGATATTTCACGGAACATGGGAGTTGGAGTACAGGGGATTATAAAATGTGAAGTCTTTTATTTACGAGGACAGGTTCTGACATTCGAATGTGAATTGGATGACTTTGTGAGTAAACTTTTGTGAGTCTCAATCAAGATTACAAATTGAAGTTTAATTAACAATACATATGTTTCGTGTATGTGACAGGTAAACCTATGTCGGTACATACAAAACCTATCTACTGATCTACACTACTAACAACTGGGATCGCGGACTGCGAGCGTGACTATCTGTACTTATGACAAAAATTAGATTGTAAGATTTTAGTTTACAACCAGAAACAGCCACCAAAGTACCCAGCAAGCTCACTTTGTACTTCGTGCAGCAAATGGCAAACAGTTTGATCACTAACTAGTAACTCGTTGAATTTATACAACAATTAGAGCTCTCCTACAGGTATACCAGTCAGTCCCAGTACCATCAAAGCCTCCACTGAAATCTGAAATAAACCAAAGTACATAATACTATTAATTCATACCAAAACATATGTATCAATCCAAGCATTTCCCATTGGTTTAAATTCGATTACTTTCCTTTCCCTTGGTTTGATTCTTTGGTTTGCTTTACTTTTAGTTTGGTTTGGTTTGGTTTGGCGTGGGTCTTCCACAAAATTTCACTAAAACTAGAACAAATACTGAGCCACACAGTACACACACTGCATCGAACAGATGAGGAAAGAGCCCAGAGAATCCTAGAGTCAGTGCTAGACTTTCCGTGACTCACTAAAAGTGTGAAGGCCTCCGAAAATGTCTGTACATACTCTTGTTTTATTTTAAAGGTACACATTTCACTGTTTTTTTTTCTTCTTCTTCTTCTTCATCACTAACTGGTTTCCTTTCTGTAAATTTATTTCCATATTCCATGCTATTTTTGACCCAAAGTCTGCCAAGGTTTGTGAACGGCTGCTGTACGGCATACGGTGCCTACTGACTATTTTCTGATAATGTAATGTTGAATGGCGGTAGACACATAAGTACCAGTTTACTGCAAACCACAACTATATATTAGACTTTTTTTTGTTGACTGATATTTAAAAATACTCTACCCAATCCTTAAAATACATTTTTTTTATAGTTCTACTAAGGACATGGACATGGTCGACTGCGTAATAGTAATATTATTAACTACCTTGCTAAGAGTGTCTTGAGGAGATCTCCTAAATATTTGGAACATAGTAATTTATAAATGAAATAAAAACACACGATTTTGACACAAATATGTGTACGTTACATGTGTAGACACTTACGCGTTTAGACTCGAAAAGTTGTACGTCCGACGGTTTAAAAGCCATAAGGCATAAGTTACCTAATACCTACGTACAAAATAATACAGAAATAACACCATCGCATCGTCTATCATTGTCGTATAATCTTATAATGTGCATACTATATACATATTTTAATGACTGATGACTTTATCGTTTTTCAAGATTGTTAAAATACTTTTCTAGCCATCTAGCCTGTTATATTTAGAATTTAGACGCCGTCTTCCAAATATGTTCTCCTCCAAGCAAAAATTCAAATCATCTTAAATTACTCTCTAGGTTACTCGTTTTAGGACTGCTTAAATGTATTGATTTAAAAATTAAAAATATTAATTTGACGTGTTTTATGACTTTATGAGTCGTGTAGTAAAGACAAAATACTGACTAGAGTAATTTTACGTACCTAAATAAAAATGAAAACAGCAAGTCAATGTTGGATTAACCTTTTCGAAACTGGAATCAATCTAGTCTTAGGTATATCTTTTTGATAATGGTAATTTATTGTTTTGAATGTTTCTGAAAGTGCTAATTCCTAGTATTGACAGTTTTGAAACTGGTAATTTCTTGTTCTAGCCTTCTTAAATTGGTTAGTTACTAGCCTTACCTGTTTTTGAAAATGCTGATTTCTAGTTTTGACCTTTTTGAAAGTGTTAGTTTCTTGTTTCGAATACTTTTGAAAACGTAATTTCTAGTTTTGAC
>JAQFZC010000651.1:0-43959 GCA_034695205.1 Dicyrtoma fusca | reverse complement strand
GTGTATCATATGTCGCTATAACTTTATTTTCAATTTTTTCCCTTAATTATAGGAGAGTTTTAGAAATTAGAAATAATAACGTTTTCAAAAGTTCGGAAACGTAATACGTAAGCGCATTCTCAAAAACATTAGCAAAACCTAAAATTCTAGTTTCAAAAGAGTATAATGAAGACTTTTAGCATTTTCAAAAAAAGCAAAACCTGCAGTGCAAGTTTCAAAAGAGTGTAAAGGTGACCTTTAGCACTTTCAAAAAAAGCAAAACCACCACAGACTAAAGTTTCCGGAACGTACAAGTACAACAGTACAAGTGTTTTCTTTTAGCATTTAAAAGTCATTTCTATGGCGACGTACTTGATTGTTGATCAAGGCCCCGATGAAATCAGGAAAACTGCTAAACAACTAACGATAAGCTATAATTATGTATACATACACAGAACAAGAATTTTAACTGGTTTTCCAGTGTAAATATATTTAGTCATTAGCTTCTTCACTACAGATATACCTACCTGCAGATGGGCTAACACGTGCTACAATTTTAATGAAATGCAGAGTGAAAAACAATATAATATGTTTGATACAATACTGATACGCAGCATCGTTCTTAATCGTAATCGTAACTATGGGATGACACCTTCGTGTCAGGTTACTGTACATAGACTGTCGACTGTAGGTTGCATTACTAATACGAACATTACGAACAAAAAAACAAGAAGAAATAACTCAGAAGGACGCCAAGAATGTGAACACTGTAATGTCAGGAGGAAAACGAGTAAAAGTAAAAATTGTAAAAGTTGTACTGTACTAACTACAGTAACTACGAACACATGAGATGAGGACGAAGGATAATTAAATACCTTAATTCCTGCGTCTATGACAGACCAGCACAAGAGTATAGGTTTCACTAAATGTCCAGATGTCATTGTGCCTCGGTCCCTGATGCTCTTCTGGTGAAATGTATATAATTTAAAATGGGGTAATAAATAAGCAATTAAGGCCTCTTATTACGTTTATTATGACGTGTCGTATACATTGAAACACCTTAAATTGCAGCTCATGAATTTTAATGGATTATATTAGATTCTACATGAATGGAGTGAAGTGGTGTGTGTGTATGTAGTGTGGCGGTGAAACCTGGGTAGCAAAGTTGGGGAAGTGATAACGCTAACGAGTCGACTAGTCGTAGATACACATTACAGAGAATACAGAGTACAGGGTCTGTGTGTGCATGGGTAAATAATGTGTGACGGAACATAATATGAAAATGAATGAATGAGCTCTCTACCCAGTATGTACACTAGTGTAGCCGGATTAGGAGTTTAGATTTTGAATTTTAAAGCTGTTCTCCTTTTCCTTTACACACTGGGATATTACGATTGTAACACTTTATGATAATGGTCACCATACTCATTCCTTTTCATTGTTGACATACGTAGTGTCAATATGTACCTAGCCACCGCCACCACCGCCGAGTACTTTGGATGTGCCTACCCATTCATTTTAGGGAGCTTTCAAGTATGTGTGGCAACATAGACAAGATTTTTTTGAATGGTGGTACGACGCATTTTGAAGGTTTTAAAACGGTGAATTTTAGGTTTTAATGTTTTTGACAATTCACATATTACATTTATGCACTTTTTTGAAACGTGAATTTCATATTTTGCTTCTTGTAAAAAGAGCTAAAATGTCACATTTGCACTTTTTTGAAACGTGAATTTTAGAATTTGTATTATTTGTTTAAACTTTATTAATTATCATATAGACTTTTTTGAAATGCCGAAATGTCACATTTTGTACATTTTTGAAAAATAAATATTGGTGTTTTGCTTCTTTAAGAGCTAAATTGTCACATTTGCACTTTTTTGAAACGTTAATTTTTACGTTTTGCAGTTTTTGACGATGCAATTATTATGTTTTTGTATGGTTGGAAAGGTTATTTGTCATATATTGGACTTTTTTGAAAGCTTTCTTTTAACCCAGATCCTTTGACGTCATATTTGGAATGTCCGGCCTTTCACAGACTGTATTCTGTGTTCTGGGATGTGAATGTGATTCAAGATTTTTAGAAGGCCATTGAGATCATAAATTCCTTAGGTTTTCGTTTGGGATTTTCACGTCGTTGTTGTTCCGTTGTTGTGTTGAATCGACTACGATTTTTCACTTGTGTGAGTCACTAGGAAAATTTTCTTTGAAGCAAAGCGTTGGTTGCTGTCGTTTGGTTCGGTCAGTGTCGGTCCTTTTGTTTTTATACTTAAGGAACACGAGAGATGGTTACTTTGAGTTATAGCCGTGTATTAAGGCAAAAATAGGTACCTACATACCTACTTTATACTCCTATAGCTTCATCAAAGTGACTTCATTAAATTCATTTACCTGCTTTTGAAATGACCATCAGTCAATGGGACAAAATGCTTATGTACCAGTGTGTCTCCTTTATTTTTAAGAGTCGATCAACTCATTTTAGAAATGAAACAAAGTGCATTTGCAATATTACTGTACCGACTCCGTCAAATTGCCAAGTCATTATTGATAATTCTGTGACACACATCTTTTCGTTAGTCGTTCAAGTCTGTAGAAACAATGAACTTATGGCTGGCTACACGATATAAACATGATTTGCTAAAATTGTACACACTCTTTGTGTGCTTCTATCAGTATTATTGCATTGTGCATTTCAGTATAGCGAATAGAATAAACGTTGGCGAAAATTGCTGAACTACTGCTGTGCTTTATGTGACATCCTTAAAAGGATATTCAGGCAGCGTGTATGTTATGCTTGTCGACGTGTAGTTATCCACATGAGTACATGGACTTCATTGTACCGTGAAATGCATTACGAAATAATTTACTTTGGATCCCAGGAGTCACAGTTGACAGTTACTAACAGTTACAGTACCGAAAGTAAATTTTTGTGGATGCTTAAACTAAAAATTTGTGGTAAATGTTCTTGTAAATCTGTTCGAAAAATACGATTATTACGAAATTACGATGATGATTGATAGGCAATATTTAGAATTCTGTAGGCAAAATGTTCCCAGTTTAAGAAAATCAACTTCGATGTGAAATTGTAATCAATTTAACATCCGTGAAGGGGTTAACAAACTTAAATTCGATTAAGTTTTTAACAAAACAAGTCATGACCTAGCATTTTCCTAGTAATTGGTCCGGAGTCAACCCATGCATTCATTGAAGCGTGTATTGCTTGCTTATTCATTTGAATTTAAAAAATGGGACTTTTTAATTAGATGGATAAGCTCGGTAGTAATTATTAATTAGAAAATTAGAATCCTTGTATACGGCCAGAGATAATAAGCTCGAAAACAATAAAAGGAGGAAGGGTATTAAAAAACCCATAAAGAATTCATTTCATATAGTAGGTAGGTAGATGCATATTATAGCAAGAAGTACTTTCATACATAGAAGTACATCTGTATTCCTGTGAACAATTAATTATAGGAGAAAACATTTGAGAATTTTACAAGTCGTGCCTCGAGTCGCGTGCCTCATTGTCACGCTCCGTTACCCATCGTGATTACGGCATCAAACTTCATCTAAAATTTTATTTGTAGAGACACACACACAACACCCAACGCCACGTTTGAAGATTAAATGGAGGCAGCAGGCGTACTTTTAAGCATGTACCTAAATGCATATTATGAAGGCACATAGTTAGTAGTTTGCTTTATTTATTTTGAGCACGTGCTTCTCCCGTTCACGCATCTTCCCTATGTTTATTATTACACCCTCCGAATAAAATGATAGACATGTACAGATGCTAACTAGAAAGAAGCCTTAAAGTGAGCTTATATTGTACATTAGATAATACTGCTACATAATATCATACATTTTTTATATCTTCATGTTTGAAATGTTAAGGGTTCTTGGCACGTTGGACTATTATAGTAGCCTTGCGGCGAAATTCAAAGACTTTTTGTTACAACTTCCTGATTATTCTATTATCTTCCGAGAAACAGAAACGTGAGCTCCCTTCTCAGGGTTTAGGTAATTGTGCTACGACTTTGTTAGTCGGTATGTAATCTTCTGTTTCAGATTTCGTTTGGGGGCTTCGTCTTCCCAAAACGACGTCTTGGAAGTATAAATACCTATTTGAAATGTATAATGATGCTTCACACTTTTTAAAATGGGCAGTTTTCAAATGTTTTGCGTTTTTTGAAAACATGTGCACTTTTTAAAATGAAAATGTGCCATCTTTTGCATTTTTAAGATTGTCAAATGTCAGGATTTAAGCTTTTGAAATGGCAATTATCGTAATTTGCATTTTTAGGAAGGTTAAATGACATGATTTACACATTTTGAATTGTTAGTTATCATGTTTTTCATTTGTAAGAAGGTCAAATATCTTGAATTATGTATGTACAGGTTTAAAAAGTAGGTAGTTACTGTTTTAATTTTAATTACCTTTGAACGTTTATGCATCAAGCTTATTATATTTGTCCAGTTTTTCCAAACGGTCATTTCGCGTTTATTCCCATTCTTGAAAAAGGGGAGTGCAGCCGCGACTGGCCAGTCGCCAGTGGCCGTGTCGCCGCCGCCATCGCCGTGAGCCGCGACTTGTGAATAGTTCTGTAAAATTCTTAGATATTTCTTTCCCGAACAATCTGGTAGTGTTTTAAAGGGAATCTTCAAATATTTTTCTTATTTAAAATTAAAACAAACTTCCTGGGCGTAGCTAAATCCTAGCAGTAGGTCACCAGTCAGTTTGTTAAGTATTTTTTCGCTCAAGTCTGGAGATTTGCACACGCTTTCACACTTTCGTGTAAGCATATTATGTGACTTGGGATTTGTGATTGTGCTGCAATGTTGAATGTGTGACTTTGTTGGTCTGGTCGGCAACTTTTCCAAATTCGAAAGCACACGGTGAATGGTGAATAAAAGTGAGGGTGTAAGTGAGAAATTGAGCAAAGTCAACTTCATCCATTCATTTCCTGTGATCTTTACCATTTGCTGAAAGATTCCAGGGTCCCAGAATGTTTTATGTACATATGTACGATTGAATTATGTAGTTGCTCGGCTGGAATTCTTTTTGTGTGTGTGTGTCGATAATCCATAATTTATTCTGTTTGGAATTTATTTTCTGCGTCGAGATTGCCGATATACCATCAACCGATGCGACGTCGATGTGCGTCGATTAAGGTCGATTTACACTTGAGCTGAACATGAAGTTCGATGTATATTTGCCACTAGAATGTTTGCTCTGTCTCTTCTCAATAAAACTTAATCTTAATTTGACATCTGGTTTCTTTTTTTCTCTAGATTTTGGATTTAATGTCAACTGTTGTGGTACTGTACTGTATTCTGTTCCTGGGGCGGTCAATATAATTTTATTAGTGTGCTTACCTGGATATATTTACAACCCTACTTTCATTCTTCTAGAGGCATTAAAGATATTGCTATTCAAACTATGTACATGTATAAGTAATCAAAGTAATCATGTTTGATCCTATTCCTTTGCCGGGGTGGAGCAAACCTTGGAATGCCGAATGGAAGTAATATTGTGCTTTATTTACTTTACATTTATATGAACAAATCACAAAACTAACAGTCAAATACGATGTGATCTTAAGAGTGGAACGTAGACGAATGACGAGTCTTTTTCATCTTTACTGATACATTGCATTATTTGGTTTTTACAGGAAATGAAGGGAATTCAAGGAGACCGGAAAGATAAACGGAGTCGGTAAAAGACGATGGCAATCATTTCATCTCATATCAAACAAATAACATTAGCGTCCTCGGGCAATTTCCTGCTGTATGCTATGTATACACCTAACTTCCCGTAAGGATAATGAAGAAGAATTGCGTTCGCTATCTATTTTTATTTTTATCGTTGTCTGTTTTATTTTGTGTACTTGGATTTTGGATCAAAGTCCATTCAGACTGATGAACACAAATAATAATAAATATTAGTAATAGGGGCAACTGAAACTACGGTTGTTGTTGTTACTGCAGTCAGACGACTTTGTACGACCGGTGACTTTAGGTTGTATGTACTACATATGATCGGTGAAGACGCATTTTAGCGAAGTCTAGCCCCTGCATAAAAGCAATATACTGCAAGTCCAATGTTCACTTAATGTCATTTGGATGTAAGTCCTAACAATTAACTTTTTATCAGCGTCTTTATAAATAGTGTAAATACATTTTTGACTCTTTTTGAAAAACGTATTAACATCAATTTTACCGTTTTTTAAAAGTGGAAATAGCAGTCTCACTGTTTTTGAAAAGTGGAAATAGCAGTCTCACTGTTTTTGAAAAGTGGATTTCCATTTTTTACTGTTTAATAAAAGTGTTAAAATGACATTTATACTTCTTGGAAAAGTAAATCAAAAGTTGGCTGTTAGCACTTATGCCAGAATTATAGTAAGGGGACGCGCTGGACTTACTTCACATTGCTTTCAAGCCGGTATTGGACTTACGCTACAATGCTTCATAACCCACAGTGTTTAGACGTAGTAAAAGAACACCGATTACGATAGCAGTTGTTACTAATTATTACTGATTACTGTCTTTTTGTGTTTATTTTATAGAGTCCTTTCCTTATTTCATTCAAGAGGCTCGTTATCGGGCGGGCAGTTCTCGCAGTCAGACAGCACATATCGGCAATAATTAGAAGTGTACGGAAGAGAAGACGTTCAAATTTTTGCATTCCCACGACATTTGATTTGACCGTCTGACATGAAGAAATAGATGGTAGATTTTGTTGGCGTGGAGCACCGCAGGAGAACTCAGCACGAGAGCACCCTACTATGACGGCAGGGTGTCCTTAAGACTTTTTTAAAATACCCTCAAGGGATCACCCTAACTAATGATAAGCCTTTAGTCTTCTCCACTGTGTTGTGTGAATTCTCATCTCCATTTGCCTCTTAACTTCCCTTCCTCACTAAACAGCACACTCACCGATGCAGTAATGCACTACTCATAATGAAGCACACCGGGCCATGGGGAGATGGGGCCTCAGCTTTATGAGCCTCATTTAGTACAGCATGGTAAGGACTTAGCGATCAAAGAATTCATAAAGTTATTTATCACAAGAAATCTAAACTCTCTTTTACATTTTGATTGCTTTTTACCTCTTATACAAATCCTATATAATATTCAGACAAAACATTGATCTATAAATCTGTTTTTATTCTCAAATTATACGATCAAATGAAATGTTGGTGTCCAGATGATGAACCACTGTGATAGTGTAAAGGGTGTATGTAAACATTTCTAAAGTTGAACTGCATGGGGAAAAATTCCATTTAGCCTCTCATAAATAAGTAGGTGTAATTTATCCCAGTTTTACAGGAATGAAGAAGAGCTGGTTAGCTATGTTTTGCTCAGCAATTTTTTGAAATACTATTTCGGTTTTCAGCTTTCTGCTGTGGCAGTGATTTTAAATAGAGCGTCTTGCACCCTTGAAATCTGATTTAAAAAATATTTACTGCAGGATTTATTATAGATATTTTTGTAACATAATGGAGCATGCAGATGCCAATTCCAACAACGTTTCAAGGGAATACTGAAGCATTTTATATTTTGTCAGTATTAGTTTTGCTTCCCAACAGTACAATTAATAGAGTCAGTACAAAGGAATTAAGTAAAGAAGTATTGGAGTTAGTGAGGTGTGAATGTAGCGTATCATAGTGCTTCAAATATCTAAGTTAAGTACCTGTGTCAATAGTCAATGCGTAGACACTTGTATCTGTACGTAGGTAAAGCAGAAAAAAAGATTTGTAGGCAAAAAAAGGGACGCTTGATCTTTTAAGTTGACTCTCCGAGATATGTACTAGGAAGATCAGATCGTCAGACACTGTATAATGTAAATGCAATTGATGTGATATATGATAAGTAAAAACTCGTGTGATACATGAGAGAGAGAGAGAGGGAGAGAGAGAGAGAAAGAAAAAAAGGATCTATACTTGCATTGATCAAATTACAAATGAAAATATCTTTGGACAGGTCGGAAAAAATTTGCTCCGTCACGCCGCCTACTTTGAGCCATGAGATGATATCTGATACCCACACTCATTTCATCTATAAATATCGCAGTACGTGGACTGCACTGGAGTGGAGTGCTCTGCAACTTGAAACTTATCCTCACATCGTCCATCCGTACATAATAAAATAATCTACAGTTCAGCATTCTATCATCTATCAGTACTCGTATCCAAGGGCCAAGATATTTCCACGTAGGTACCTATATTCTATTTATCAATTTCTAAATTCAAATACATATTTTGTCTTTAGTGTCTACAGCGTGTATAAATCTTTATTCTTTCTTCATCTGACACATCTACATGCTATGTGGTACAGTATGGAGGGAGGTACATCTTATAATTATAATCATACTACAAACATCATATCATAGAATCAAAAAACTAGTGAGCCAAGTCAAGTCAGTTCACTATCGTATCAGTAGAAATACATTTTATAGTCAACACTCCACATTTTACTCGAATTAGCATGCAAATGACTGGTCAAGCATAACCATACTTTGCCCTCCATACATACATATGCATACCTACATACATGAGTACGTATAAATTTATGAAGTAGAGAGAATTGATGACTTATGACTGGAAAAATCTTGATTATAGCATAACCTTGCAGGACTTGTCTGTCCGATCGACGTATCGAGGTTGAAGAAGCATTCTGACGCAAGTTCACTGTCCCCTTAGTATCTCAGTTGCCGTAAGTCCCAACAATCAATTTTTTACCAATGTTTACAAGAAATGTAGATACACCTTTAACAGTTGTACAAAAATGCTAAATGCACTTGTCAAAAACTGTAAGACTACTGTTTACACTTTAATAAATACGTAAAAAAATATTTACGCTCTTGTTAAAGACATTGATGAAAACTTGATTGTTGGGACTTTTTCCTAACCCTGGTCAAAATACTCAAAATTACATTAGCGGGAAGTTGGACTTGTGTCACAATGCTTTTAAGCGAGGACTGGACTTAATAACCCACATTGCTTCTTCCCCCACGATATGTAGCTATACACACTTAATTATGTACATGATCCCCAATAATCTGTAAAATTATTTGACTCACCTTGGAAATCTAACTCGTAATCTCGTGCCAGAAATTACGCAATAATTTACAGTCATGTAATGATGGTTGCGTGCGTAGGTACATATGTATACATATCGCACTGGCCACTTGGGGATTTGTTTGAGCCGTAACTAATTAAAACTAAAAATAATTGTTAATTGTTTCTCTTTTCTTAGACATGCTCATTTATGTAATTGTTTCTTTCAGACGAGTATAATTTCATAGGACCCAGCCAGGGCCCACAGGAACATAGGGGTAGTTAATCATAAAAGACGGACTCAGCCATGCAGTATCTCCCCATCTGTACTGCTGCTATCTGTAGATCTGTAGTAAGAACATTTTTAGCAAACAATAGTAAATTAAAGCAGTATTTAAGTCTGGCTATGCAATTAGCTGTAGGAAAGAAGAGAAGAAGACCAAACATGAAATTGGGTCGGATTTGAACGGAGCGGTAAATGACTAAGAGTATTTACTATAATCGGATTTCCTCCTTTCTTTGTCTTTGTAGAATCTAGATTTTTTTCACAATCTTACTCGAAACGTATGCACTACAACAAGATCCACTACAGGCTTCGGTACGGTACAGTATAATTAAATAGAAGGCGCATTAGCAACGTAGACACTAATCACAGACGAAGTACAGTAATTCAATGTGAAAGTGTATCTGTTCTGTACTGCAGACTGCAGTGCTGTAGCAGGCAGGAGATGCCTGCCTTTATTATTTTCATTTGTCAGTTCTACAACATTGTATGTAGGAACTTCATCTTTGAAGAAACATTGCATCATTTTCTTGATACAATTATTCGACTTTTTCAGATATCGTATAGTATAATATTGCACTGCGTTGCATTGTACAAGTTGTGTTTCTTTCCTTGCCACGGTTCAACAATAATATGATTATCGTAGGCTGTACTGTTCGTATATCAGTCATGAGAAATGAAACCTTTTAGGGTGGCAATTTAGTGCTCTGCTTCAGTGAGGGTACGATAACACTTTGAGAGAAAAGAAAGGACAAATAATGCACTGAACTTGTCAGTACATTATTGCCTTTACAGGACATACTAGTATTTTATTTAGATTATATTTTATTGGACGGCCTGAGCTAAACTACCTAATGTGATTGCCTTTTGCCTGTACTTCAAGATTCGTCAGAAGAAGAACGTCAACTTTTCTTGACAAATCAAGTTCATTTTTAAAAATTCTAAATGGAATAAATGCATTTTGAATGGCAATGGGAGATACGAATCTAATTCGAAGAAGTGCTGTAGACTCAGACAAACAAACTTTCAGTTCAATTGCTTATGAATCGATGAGTGAATGCATAGAGAATACTCGTATAGTAATAATAATAATAATGATATCAGTGGATAGATAAATGGACTTAGTGGCAGTTTACTGTCAATTATTGTAATCCAAAATTATTGAATCATTATCTTTTACCATCATATTTTATTAGAGTTGTTTCACTATGCTTCTTTCACTATGTATCTGTAGATGAGGTGTAGGTTCGTACTAGAGAGACAAGCTAAGCCAAAAGTGTTGTAACGTTTATCGCAGGTAAATTAGCAGTGAATTGTGTCGCTATATGTACGTGTATTATATTTTATGCAGTACATAGGCACTCATTATTACCTTGCATAGTTAGCATTAGTGTTTATAGGGCTTATCAAACTGTTCCCAGGAACTTCATGTAGTAATTGCAACATTATTTTTTACACTAAAAGTATCATCATGTCGTTGTCGTTTGCATTTTCCCAGTAAAAATAAAGTATCACAAAATGTAGAAACCCTTGAATATTAAGTGTTCAATTATGTGTAACTATGCTCAATTATCTTCAGGTAATGTAGACAGGGCAAGTGTTTTAAGTGTTCCTGTCGTCATTTTGATTCATTTAAATAGCGTTAGCACATGACTATGTAGTGGACTGTGCATTACATATACACTCCACTGCACTGTCATTATCAGGCATTGCATTATTAACAAAAAATAATAAAAGTGACGAACAGAGTTTGACGAAGTCGACGATGACTGACATGAAAGAAAGAAAGAAAAAAAAACAATGTAGGCGACCCAGTGAATCTAGACAGGACAGACACATAGGATGTAGGCGCATTGAAATTTGAAAACAGATTATATTCCCATTCCGAAGCCGATGTGTACAGGTATAGTTACCTATATTTTGTATGTCTCGCTATAGACTATACATCTAGTTAGTAAGGAGCATTGCAACTATGACATCATAAAACTTTGGCTTGGAAAACTGTTGTAAAAGAAAGCACAACAGGATTTAAATATTTTGAAAAGTGGTAGAAAAAGCTGCAAGTAAATATTTAATCATTTTGCAAAGGGGTAAAGCAAAACAATAAATGAGCCTTTTTAAAAACTGCAAATAACGTTTTCAAAAAGAGCAAAACTTAGTACATTTCAAAAACACCATTTCTACAATCCCATAGCTGGGAAGCCCCTAAATATTAATAATATACGTAGCCTACACCCACATCTTTCTGTGTATTAAATTCAAAATTGAAAGCAGGAAAAAGCAAAACGTATCGTTCTTATGCCAACTATCATTATCTGTGCTCCTTACAATAGTCGTACATACTAATTCTTCTAGACAGACAACGTCACCTGTAATTATGTAAGATTTCTATTTAGTGCTAGTTTTCAACGTGAAAGTGCAAAACGTTTTGTTGGTTTCTTGTACTCAGAAAGATGCTTTTCTGTTTTTATTTGCTTACATATTTATGAACATACCTAATAAATATATGCTCAGAAATTGTATGTACCTAAGTACATTTGATTCAAAATTTCTTACAGGTGAAGAAAATAAATCGGCGTAGCAGTGAACAAACACCTCAGCCGATTCAGTGCCGAGTACCTGCAATAGTTACGTAAGTTAGAGGACCATGTGCTTTATCAGAACAACTCAGGTGACAAGTACAGTGTAGTAAATTCTGTTCATACGACAAGGGCAAGATATTATGCAGAAAATGAGACAACGGCAGTGTCAACGAGTGAGCAAGAAAAAGACGAAGAAATGATTTGGTGTCTTGTTGCTTTTAATGAACGCTGGTCCAAGGTGTCTGTGTGTGTGTCTACGTCTACGTTATTAGAGATGCTGCCAGTTGACTTGTACAGTGATACGGTCCGTTTACACAAACTCTGGACCTAATAAAGTGTTGCACTGCTCTCTACACCTGAACGTATGTATATCATCTGTCTTCTTTCTTCTTCCTGCACACGCGTCCGTCCTTTCCTTGTGACCTTAAATCCCAGATTCAGATTTTGTATTGCCAGAGGACAAGTGTCAAGGAAGGAGACAAAAGGGGACAATATCGTATTATATTTCGGCAATGCTGTTTTCTCACTAGAAGCAGTTGCAACTCCAGCTGTAGGCTGTGCAGGTAGGCAACTGTCTAGGCTAGAAAAGAAAGTGAGATTTACAATGACAAACAAAAAGTGTTTTTTAAAATAATAAGTCTGAAAAAACCAACAACTTAAAACTTTAAAACTGGACATTTTCGAAATAAGTATTCAAAATGACATAGTTTTTCTCAAAACTGTTTTGTAAAACCAAAGATTTTTAAAATGTACTTCTCAAATTATAAGTTTTTTAGAAACGATTTTTCAAAACTGGATATTCTCAAAATGCGTGTTCAAAATAAACCGTTTTTTCCGGAAATTGTTTTTCAAAACCTTAGATTTTGAATACGCTTTTGTCAAGTTATAATTATCTACGCACCTATATAAGTTTTTGAATAAAACATTTTGTAAACTTCACCTTTTCAGTGTACTTTCAAAACGATCAATTCATTTGAAAAGAAAAATGTTTATTTTTGAACATAGCACAGCTTGGATATTTAAAAAAACGTGGTTTTGCCTACACTATAAATATTTCTGAATTCGCCACTGACTAGAAGAAGAAGTCTTGCAGTGGTTTTGTCACATATGAACACGAACTGGAGCTTGTGGACAGCTTGAAGGATGAAAGCCCAAGTCTATAGTACACTAAATGTTTAAACGAAAGCACAATATAGTGTACCTACCTACATGCCTACATCAAAAGAATGATGAATCAAAACCAACATTACAGAGCAAGTGTGTTACATGGTCATCATTAAAATCCACCCATATATCCACCTGTACTAGCTTGAACCCAGAAGCAACATACTCATGAAAAACAAAAAGGGACTTGCACTGCGACATGAATAACCAACAAACTCGGGACTCGAAGAGACGACACTGACAAATGGGTGGATTTAGAGAGAAATTTTTTGAGGAAATCAGATACCTGTTTCCATGGACTCCCCACTGGTCTGAGGAGGAACATTTTTGACTCACTACTGCCTTCTAAAGATATTTAACATGAGTGATGGAGGCCTTTCAGACTCCATTCACAATGTCAATCTCATGGGTGTAAAAAAGATGGACAGCCTTGCATTCTTGCGAATAATATTTAGTCGTAGATTTATTTCTACTCCATAATATATAATGCACCTACGTGACGTGTCTTCTTCCCTCATCAAAAATTATAGCGCCAAAGTATTATTTACTGATAATCCCACAGTAACTGGTAACCAGAAATGTATTTTGCAAACTAGTTTTAAATTCGAAATAGTATGCATGTGGTTCACAGTAAGTTATGGTAGGTTCGGCCGCGGTTGCTTGCTGGTTTGTTTGCTCAGTCCTTACTAATATAGCTATGATAGGATGTGCCAGTGAATGAGTGAATGAGTGAATTCGTTCTGGTTTCTTGTAATGAACTCTCTCTGTGTTTCAGAAATCAGAATCGGAACCCATGGAGCGAGGACTGCAATAAAGATGGGAAAAGACGGTGGAATGTTACGTAGGATTTGTTTTATTTTATATCAGCCTCAAATCACTAATCTACCTCCATCGCCCTGTCCATCGAATTGCAGCTCAAGTGCCTCTTTATCTCATATCTAAGCATCTATAGTCCTCTGCCAGTTGTTCTTGATGGTTATTTTGATTATAGGCTGTAAACACTCTAGTCTGGCCGGAGGCAGTTGAATTTCAAAAAAGATTCAAGAATAATAAATATGATGATGATGATGATGATGGTGTCCTGGTGGAGTGCGTAATATGGAGTGTAGATATATATATAGCTATATTGGTATATACTCAGTGGAGAGCTCCGAGGGAGAGGAAAGTTGTTTCCAAAGATATAGGGAATTTATGCAAATGTTATTTGCGAAAAGGTTCTTCTTGTCGGCAAGAATGGTTCACATAATTTTTCATGAACGCTTTCAAGTGTCTGTTGTTTTCCTTTGGGAGAAATCTCGAGACGATCATACCCTCCATTATTGCTATCTCAATCGACTCTCCTGTGACTTCTTCTCATATGATATTTCACTGTAGCTAAGTTTATACTTTATACATATAAATCCACATGCTCTAAAGCTCAATTTTAACATTTCAGTTTTTCGCATGTTTTTGTTTCGTAGATGGAAGTTACAGCAACAACGCAACGCAACGTTGTGTGATCGTCACCCAATTGGATTTCCAATTTCCTCCGTCAATACTGCAACTACTTTCGCTCCAGCAGTCAATCCAATTCAAGTTCCATGTACATAATCGACTTGTGTCAATTGCCCCACGAGAAATAAGTACACACTTTCGAATTTCTTTAACGGGATTTCCACACTAAACGTGTCAGATGCAGGGAAAGGCTTTCAAAGGTTTGTTTTTATTCACGGATATTTTCCGACGCCGTAATATTTGACAAAAGTGGGTAACACGGCTTCCAGCACCAGCGACCAGCACTATATACATAAAACTATGCGTAGTACTTCTGACTTCTGCTACAGATAAAAGTTTCAGTACATACGTCTTGGCCGTCACACAGCTTGAGTGTGTTCCATAAATATGCCTGGACAAATCCGGTAGTGGAAGTTTGTCCATTCAAAATCAAAATGAAATGAATGGAAATGAAATACAAAAAGTGAGGCCAAGCCACATGCCTACAAAAGTTTGTAAGGGTATTAATAAAATCAAATGGTATACCCAGTACGATTATTCGTCAATGCACAATGACCATGTGGATACTGTGGTATGTGGGACAGGACTGGGACGCGGGTATCTACACATAATTATTTACTCTCTCTCTCATATATTTTCAAACTGTGACTGTGAAATGGAGTGACTGAGTGAGCGGCGTATACCGGCGGCGGACACTTTTTAGAGAATCCATTGTAAAATGGAAGGAAGTGTCTACGGTTGTGTGTTGTGGCGTTTGGATATGGATTTGAATTTGTAAGAAAAAAGTGTGTATGGCTGCATAAAAACGTGTTCAATTATTTTTGGCGTGGGCCAAACCAATCTAATGGATACCATCAAATCGTATTAGAAGATTAGTCCCACGCATTAATTTTCAGAGTTATGGCCTAGACACGCCCGATAAGCTCCCGCGTGCAGGCAGGGGTCACCTCAGGAAGTCTTCAAGGAGCTCAGTTATAAAGGCCAGCCATGTCATCCCATGCCAAGGAAGTGTATAGACAGATCTAAGCCAGAAAAAGATTCATGAGAGAGAAATCCACTTGAATCTATCAAGTAATTCTTTTGACTTTTTCATTTCGGGATTTTTTAGCTTCTCTTTCTAATGTTGGGGGAGAACGGAATGTTCGGAACTCCATAGATTAGATGGGTAAATACATATTATCATATTTGTTCTTTCATCATGTAGACACTTAAAATCTATATATTATTCAAATGAGAAGACTAACTTAGCTAACTTCTTGAGTCCACTTGTTGATTCTATCTCGGATTTCTATCTATCACTCAACTAGCAACCTAGTATTAGACTAGGCGTTGGTAGCGTATACTTTTTCATCTCTCGCCTTCACCTTGTCAATACGGAGCACAGATCCAAAGCCAAGGCATAGGTAGACATCTAATAGGTCTATAGCAGTGCTTGGAGCCTCGCAAATATGATGTCATAGGATTTGAGCTTGAAAATACCGGTTAGCGTTGAGAAAAAGGGAAACATGAAAATAATGTTTACAAAAGGTTTAAAAACATACAATATACGCGTTTTGAAAAAATACAGGACTAGATTTACACTTTTTGAACAAGTGCAAACAATGGCATTGGCTTCTTCAAATACTGCAAAACTAGATTTAAACTTTTTTAAATTACAAATACTCACTATTAGCCGTTTCAGAAATTGCATAAATAGATAAAGCAACATAAGCAGGGTAGGTATTCACACTTATCGAAAAACTGCAAAACTAGATTTAAAGCTTTTGAAAAGGGGCGAAAACGTAAATACCTGTTTCAAAAATTACAAAATAGATTTAAACCTTGTGAACGAGTGTAAAATATGTTATTGATATATTTTTTAAAAAGTCATTTATATGACATCATACTTGAACGGCCCCCCTTCTTCTATGATTACGAGTATATACGCATCCTTAAAATACTATATTACTGGGACGTAAAAGCGTTATATTTTTCCATGGGATTGAGAATAACTAGATATTTATCTGGAAACTCCATCTAATCCAATAAGTAACTTACTGTTCTCCCAGAGTGAGAGAGATAGAGCTTCCCCCTTGATTCCTTCCTTCCTTTTCTTTCTACAATTTGTTGGCCACATATCTCCTTCTCAAATCTTCCCTTTGGTGATCGTGTAATTTATGAACTTTGACCCACGGACCCTTCTAATACGACAAAAAATGTAATTCTTTACTGGTAGTAGCTTGTGTTAAGGCCCACTTACCTATACTTCATTGACTACATATGTATAAATGATGGCTACAGTAATATATTTCTGTTTAGAGTAGCGCTGACTTACTAGGTAATTTTTAAATCGAGCCCATGATGTCCATTTCAAATTATTTACCATTTCGACGAAATACAATGTGGCTGTACAATCTTTAAAAAAAACAATGTATTATTTTTTATACCTATATATTATATTATTTTGATCGTGGGAATTTGGCGTGTCATCCTAACGTCTTCCGTAAAGCTTCCGTTGCCAATCTATCTTCTTGTGTTTGTTTCATTGATTTTCCCATTTGATCTTCAATTCCCATGTCGAATTTATAAGGAAGTTGAAACAATGTTGTGTTATCATTACACTCATCTGTGAGCCTCAACTTAAAGCGATCGTAGCAATGACTGCCATGTGTGGGCGGGTTTTTGCTCTGAGACTTTCAAAATAATCTGAACATCATAATAATATCTTGCTTCGTATCGTACTAATATCATCCCTGAATCTTTTGTAGTCATTTTTCGTTCTGGCACACACGACTTTAGACTTTGTTGATGCTAGTTCTTTTCCTTTTTTTGCAAGAGACGCCCACACGAGATAGATTACATTTTGAAAAGCTTACTATAATTATTGCAAGGGATACAAAAAAACAGCACATTATATGATTTTGATTAACATTATCCGTTCAAGAGGTATGTACCTACATTTTGTAGCAAGTTAAAAACAAAAGGTCGACTATTGATACGTACATACGTAATTATATGTTCAAATATACTTATATTAGTACTATAATTATATATCTGGTAAAGTGACATTGATATGGAAGCAATCATTGGTTTATATTTATACTGACGCGCATTTTAGATTACAGAGAGTGAGGTATACTTGAATATGCGAGGCTGTACCCACCTTTTGGACTCTCTTGATGTATCTAGATCTAAAACAAGACCTCTTTTCATCTAACATGACGTTTGAATTAGACAGCTAACTGATGGTCAAGATATGTTACATGAATGAATGAAGGAAAGGAAAACCTCTGACTGATTGTAAAATGAAAGGAGAAAAAAAAATAAACTCACCATGAACCTTTTTATTAAGTGTATCCATCAAGACAACTCAATTTTTACAAGCTGTAAGAAAATTACTTTGATCTAATTTTACATCGGTACTCCATTAACTCGTATTAGAATTAGGTGGATCTATTTTGAGATCTACAGACTTCATGTCTCAACCTCACTACTCGTAAGCCAATGCAGTGCAATGCTGAAAACAAAAGGAAAAAACACTGGGTAACGCATTAAGAATTTAAGGACCGTATTTAAATATCTTTGTATTCTATAAGGTCTGAAGGATCATTATTATCATTACACGAGATGTGAAACAATCTTGTTAGGGAAGCTGCAAACATCATCAAAATTCCTCACGTTTTATTTTGACATTTGGTAACGCTGCGCTGTAGTTGTAGTTTTTCTCTAACTGTAAACAGGTCCCAAGTACTTCAAATATACATATTGACAGTCAGTTGCTACTGTTTATGGCTTGTGCGTAGTTTCAATGTATAACAAAGAAAATCAAATACAGCATTCAGTCAATTTCAACAACGTTTCCGATAAAATTCGCAAAAGGTAATTTAAAAATTTGAAATTGAAACAAATTTCTAACTCAATAGAAAAGTTGATCGTGATGGTCAAAATAAAAAGTAGTATCCAACTAGTTAACTAGTAGTATTCCCCAGAGCAGATAGGAAGTATCTGATTTCTATTCTTCGGGCAGCGTTGCGTTGTTCGAAAGAAATGTGGAGGAACGCACGTACAGCAGGTTTTGTGAGACTAACAGGCCATTTGCAGGTGATCTGAGTTAATAGTAATCATATACTGGAAGTTGTACTGTGTGCGAGTAGAAAAAGTAGGGAGTGAACACTTAAATCCCACACAAACGCCCACGTTGTAACAATCAGCACGGCTGTCTTCTCATTCTCTTGCCGAACATAAACTAGACACGCTCGGGATAAAAGCTTAAGCTCTAGCTTCACGGCATGGTGACGTCCACGGAGTCAGTAACTAAACGCACAACAATGTCAAATATTAGTTGGTACATACAAAAAAATACCTGTAGTTCATAGTTACAGTATCATAGTTAGTACAGTCTACTCTGGACTCACTTTACACTACTTAGTTTCAAGTAAGCAGAAAATCCAATGCGTATGGCGTATACTTACGTAATTTTGTTCAAAAGGATCACTTTTTTCCCCCGAGCGAGTAATAAGCTTTTAGATAGTCCCAGAGTCAAAGTCAAAGGATCGGAAACCAAGCAGCAGCAGCATCATCCTGAAAACAAAACCACAACATGATCTCCTTGTACATATGTAAGGCTCCGGCAAATTAACTACATTTCGTATAACTTTTCTATTTACTTGCTAAACTGATACGGCTTTTAGCCATCAAGTCACTACGCACGTGACTAGATGTTTATAGGCGTCCAGGAATTTTTCTATACTGATTATTGACAGCAACTTTATCTCACTTTCAGTTCAATAATAATTCTACGTCCATACTGGTAGCAACCTTCGCACGAAGCAACTTGCAGTTTTAATTTGTAAATGTCGATTTGTCTTGAACTACTGGCAAGGAATTAAGACGTAATTGCAAATTGAAATTCTGCGATTGCCATGAGTTATATCATCTTTAGTATATTTATCACGTCAAAATCTAATAATCCAGATGAGAGAGCGAGACGAACAAATTCTCTCCAACCACCTACGCACTCTGATGACTCGACTAACTGGCTCTGACTTACGAGTAGTGGATTTTTGCTCTTTGAAATAAATTGAAATTTCATGCTGCTCAAGCCAATGCATCGTCATTAACTTTTCATAAAATCCCATAATACAAATATTATTATTCCTCCTTTCAGTCAAAATTTACATTTAAATGAAAGCTGCTCATAAAATATTTAAACCTCAGGATTTGAATGAACCACCAATGTTATGATAGGCAAACGAGATGAGTGGAAAAAAAAATAATGAAAAATCCTGCTCTCCCACGCAAGGTTGAGTTGATAATGTGAAGAACCACAATCATGAAGACTTGTCTCTTTTTTTTTCCTTCTTCGATTGTCAATTCAGTTGCGTATACGTGAGATATGCTTAGTCAATAATGAAATGTGGTTTTTGGTTTCTGTTTTCTGTAAGAGAGAGAGAGAGATGCTGTTCAGTGTACACTGTATGATTAGTAACATTTACATTTGTGGACTTTGTCTCGATGCATGTTACTTAGCGTATACGTTTATTAATTATGACTTTGTTAGGTTTAATAATCAAGCTGCCCTCGGGTGACAAACATGCGTTGGAAAAGAGAACCTACGGCGAGGTAGTTGGGGTTGCTATGCCTTGCATGTGGTTGTGGTTGTACAAAAGTTTCTACTGAGATGACAAGTAATGGGGAATGAATAGATGGGACGAAAAGGCCGGCAGTCCAGAGAGACATCTGAGCACGAAGAAAATGTATCTGACGTCGTATACAGAGAAACATGTATCCTGAAGGCAACGCTAAATACTTCGACACAAAATCACGAAGGAAAAAGTTGATAGTTACCTAGTATTGTTAGTTGGGGGTGTTAATAGCTAACTGTATTTTCTTAACTGCTTGTTTTGAATAAATTAACCAATTCAAATTCTAAATACAGACAATGATAATTGAATGAATTTTACTGATAGAATGAAAGCATTCAGCACCCACATGTATGCTTTCGGAAATAACTGTCGAATCCTCGTTTAAAAAAACAGCGTGTAAGGTTACAAAAATATAAAAGACGACTGACGATTGATCACCAAATACCTACTACTTTTGTAACCACAATCGCGTACTTATTTTGGTTGTAACATGTATATAGTACGTTAGGTACTTTAGGGAATAGAAATAAATAGCAGCATAACTACGTACATGCCTTAAGCTACTACCACGATACAAACTGCTAACACCAAACGAGAAAGATGACATGGTTTGAAAAACAAATGCAGTCGAGCATCTTTGATCTTCGTATTATCTCAGTGTAAGTACGCATTCATTTACGTAAAAGTTACCTACATAATACGTAATAATGGCAGTAACGGCAACCACACTGACCGTCGCATCGGACGGTCGGTCAGTCGGTTCGTTTGTGAATAATCTCTTGAATACTAAATCTTGTCTGCACACATGTAATCTGTTGGCTTTTGTTTTTGTTGGCCCGAGTGTATTTCTTATCATTTACACGGGGGAACGCAGCCAACGAATGACACTTTGTTCAAGCACTCCGGGACTAGTTGTTGGTGGTGGTGCAGTGAAGATCTGTTTCTCGCCCCATGTCACCCCGATAACAAATTCGAAAAGGAAAATAAGCCCAGAACTCACTTGCGCATACCTAATTACATTAGTGACTTAAATATTCTATCTAATCCTATTTATTTATACCTACAAATACTAATACTTCTCTCTCTTTATGTAATACATTTTACATCTATGGCCTATCTACCTGTCTCAAGAACGGAAAAATCAAAACAGAGCAAATCCCTTAATTTACATAAATAATGGAAGCATCATCACCGTCACCGTATGTACCTAAGCACAGTACTGACGGTTCCCCACCCCCAGAAATCCTCGAAAGTGAAATGAATTGATACAAGAATAAACCTTTAAGGCTCGTTCACTGGTTGAACAGTTGTAGAATCTAGACTTCTGTCAGAGGTGCGCGTAGATATACCGTTGGACGTGGCCTTGGAAACAAAAACAACAAACAACAAGGTAGTTTATTTTAATGTATTATCTAGATCGGTAATCGGTATGTTGTTAAGATCCGAGAAAAGATACTTACCTCTGCTGCGCGATGGTGAACTTGTTTCAACAAAACTCAAAAGTTGAAAGTGCATATCGATGTTTTCATTCTTTCCATAGTTTTAAGTTGTAAGTCTCCTAACTTGTCATGTCAGTGCTAAAACAAATCCAAAATAAAACAAATCAGTGCACTTATACATACAACGCAGTGCAATTTCAGTAAATAATATGGTTAGGCACCATACACTACCAAAGTTTGTTGTAACCAAGTTTTTGCACGATCACCGTCAATTAACCGTCCTCACACAGTTGACGATCCCCATACGAGTTATGTTTAACAACAAAAACACTAGGTTTAAAATTTTTTAAGTGAATACTTCCTGTGACCTACTACTCTACCTGATTAGAATCTCTTTCATCTCTGCCATCTGTCTGCATCTGAGGATTCAGTTTGTTGAACAGTTGTGCGTATATTTGAGGGCAGGGACCTATCATACATACAACATAAATAATTCACATAGCTAGCGCTAGCATGTTGCATGTATTGCATAATTGATTTTATAATAAATGCAGAAACTACCGAATGGTTAGTTAAAAAATAGTGGATACCTACCTAAGTTCCATTGCATGTGCGATGCATAAACTAGGTACTGACTGGCTTCCCAAACAGAAACATGTGCAACTGAAGAACAAAACCCTGAAACGAAACTAAAAGTTTAAACAGAATAAAAAATGATGTCACAGACAGTCCTTCTCATTCTTGAATTGAGCAAGTTTGTTCGCTAAAGAGAGTTAAGAGAGAGAATAAAAATAATTAAAGTGCTTTTAAAATGTTGATGTTGAGGGGTTGAAGGTTGAAATGGGAATTGTGGGGATGAGGGTGTCACCGTCAGTATGTCACATGTTGGGCGTCAACGGGATTTCAATTGAAAACCGCCCTTATCACTTAAGAGAGGGGCCCTCATGGCTTCAACTCAACTCTTTTAACATAACATTACATTGGCATCGCATGGAGAGCATCTCTTTGTCATGTTTGTTCACTTTATTTTTTTTTATTTTTTCTTCAACGATTATTTTTTTTGGATTCTCCGTGAAGAAGTAAGTACATAGATGACTGAAGGGATGAAGACTGAAGATCTTCCTCATTGTGTGTCAGTAGACGTAAAGTTGAGAGCACCAGCTTCGACTTTAGCCCTGAAAAGGAATAAAAAAACAAATCGGTCGTTTCTTGCCCAATAAAATAGGATCAATTCACTTCAATGACAGTAACTTGGTTATCTCCTTTACAATGTTGTTGTATCACAGGTACCATTGAATGGGGGTGGTAAGTCCCTTTCTTATCCTCACTTAAAGCTCTTCTGTATTGTCAGTATTGTCATTGTCATTCGATTTTGACTCCAAATTACAGCCGCATTGTCAGTTGACCGGTCCCTTGGAATAGTTTCAATTATTGTACGCACTAAACTAGTTGACTGAGTAGGTTTAAGATTGTCATTGAACTACTAACATCCCTATAGTTTATAACATTTCTTTTTCTTGCACTAAAATACCTATTTATAATAACTATAAATCGTCGGTTAAGAAGCAAAATGATGCACATCCACTTTTGGCTAAAAGCAAAAAGATGCTTATCCAAAAACTCTTAAAAGCAAAATGATGCACATCCACAAGTACGCGCATGGATATGCATCATTTTGCTTTTAAGAGTTTTTGGATATGCATCACTTTGCTTTTAGTCAAAAGTGGAAGTGCATCATTTTGCTTCTTAACCGACGAAATATGTTGATGTAACTATTAGAATTCGAAAGAAAGGAACTCTGCTAACACCATTGTATTCAGGACGTATGTTTTAATTAATGATTTTTAATTTTTGGTACATAGTAGGCAAAGTAAACACTAAACACTTCACCTCAGTAGTAGTCAGACTTCCGAAGTTATTGGTTTATAAACACAGAATAAGCCAATTACTGGTCATTTTCGAAAATGTTAAAACTTCGTTTTGCAATTTTTAAAATTACAACTCTATATTTTATTGTGACTGTAATTTACAATATTATTAATTTTAAGCAGGGTTGTAATTGTAATTGCTAACTTAGGTATTAACAATTTTAAGCATTAAAGTACTAGTCAGATGTAGAGGCCATAATATTTTGTTCCTCTTTTAGAGTGCAACATGAATCCTGAAGCATATTTTTAAAAGATTCGAGAGCTATCATTAGCTAGCTAGACTTACTAGTTAGTAAGCGCAATATGTATCTTGATTACTTTTGGAGTACGGATAATACTTTTACTTTATTTTGCAGAAGTTCAGAACCCAAGGAGATGCTTTAAGAAGTCCGTTGAAATGGAAAGCAAGAAGGTCTGAAGTACCAATACTACTATACTTTAGTTATTTACTAGTATGTACATATGTATATTATTATATGAAGCACTCGCTTTGAAATTCAGCCAACTATTTCAATTTGTGAGCGAACCTGAGTTCAATTTCTTATTATTTTTATCATCAGTTAGAATTCGGAGAATAGAAGAAAAGAAGATGCACACTTGGAGAATTTGTGCACGAACGTGTACAAAGGATTGCTCCTTGATCCAAAGTCCAAAGGAGGTAATCATGCTGTTCATTTCTATACCATCATGCTTGTCTGCTTGATCACTGCTACTGACTTGGCTTTTATTGAACCTTTCTCGTATTCATCTACGTTTCCTAGAAAACCTCGATAGATGCAATATGGAATGGGTCCAGTGATACGATAAAGGGTGAGATATTTGAGATACTGCTTATTACTTATATATTCTTACGTGAGAAAATAATTCATTTCTACGGAAAATGTTTTCAGGTTCATTCCATTTGGTCCAAAGTACCTACTTTTATTAGTATTCGCCTTGATGGAATCTAAAAATCCAAGAAAAGCAGTGCAGTGTGATAAGCCGATGCGATGCAGGGAGAATAATGTCAAAAGGATATTAAAATTTGAAATTCATATGAAAAGGGCCATGAATGCCTGGTCATTTGATTACTCAGCGGAGGTATGTAATAGCAGAAATATATGTATATACATATATATATAATTGCGTGTAATATATAAACTGGAAGGGGTTTAAATAATAGCAGAGATGTATCAATATATTTGTTTCCAAATGCTATAGGGTCTTAAGAGATATTAGAGAAATGAAGGTATGAATAAGTGACGTTATTTGACTGTCCGAAAGGAGGGGGTAAATGAAATCACATTCATTGGTGTCTTCCTCAAAGCTATTATCAGATCCTTTTGTCCTACACACAAGAATGAAAAAAATAGAAGAGAATGAGCTTCGATTTCCGATCCTTCGATGTTTAAAGTTGCATAGAGTTACTACCTCGATCACTCCGTGTCTGTCCACATTGCATTGCGAGGGGAAAAGAAAATGGAGAAACGAAGCCAATAATTATTATTAATGTCCGGCAAATGAGGTGACTGTGTGGAAAGCTGAAAGAAGTTTGTGTGTCTTCAACTCCTGCCATTTATCTCTCTCATTACCGTTCACTCATTATGATCACAAAGTTTTTTCCTATGTATTTATTTCTACTTATATCCAGTCAAATGATAATTTTCAAAACTCTCACTGAGTAATAGCCCTTCACATCTTATCTTATTTAACTCTCAGAATTAATGGTAAATACCTAGAGTCCAATGTCTCTGTAGTAGCTATATATACAGACTGCTCTTTGGTGCACTGTAGAATGTTTGCCTTTTCAAGGGATACATGGCGTTGGTGAAGAAGCATTGTAGTGTAAAAGTCCACCGTCCTTTATTGGCACTTTAACGTAAGTCCCAACAAAACAAGATAGTACATACATATTAGCATTTAAACTTTTCAAAAGCAGCAAAACTGCTACTTACACTTTTCAAAATTAGCAAAACTGCTATTTACATTTTTCAAAAAACACTAAAACTGCTATTTACACTTTTCAAAAAAAAAAAATAAAACTGCTATTTACTCTTTTCAAAAAATAATATAACTGCTATTTAAGCTTTTCTAAAAACAATAAAAGTAGTATTTACACTTTTCCAAAACAATAAAGCGGTATTTAAACTTTTTAAAAAGTAGTAAAAGCGGTGTTCCCCCTTTTTCAAAAATAGTAAAAAAGTAAAGTAGTAGATACATTTTGTAAAAACACATTGGTACAAAGTGGATTGTTGGGACTTTCGTCAAAATGACTTTAAGGACCAAGGAAATGCTGGACTTAGGACACAATGCTTCTTCACCCACGATAGGTCGATGCTTGATGTGCTGTGTATTTATTTTTGTGTCGACCAGAGATGAGGCTGAGGAACACGGGCGAAAAATGAAGGGAAGAAAGAGGGGCTCCGCAATGTCCTCAACCGATGTACTCGGAAGACGTCCCTAACATATATAATAGTGTAGTTTAATATAATGCCGTGAATACTGTTACTGTATTAATGTGTATAGGCCCTCAATAGTTGATCATCAATAGTGAAGCTTCCGTGCGTAAGTCGAATGCTAAACCAAACGAAGTCGTTGTTGGTTGTTGTCGCAGTCGAGAGGATTCAGGATGCTATTTGCTATGAAGTTTGTTTTTTTCTTATAGTCGTGTGTAGTACATAGTAGGTACCTACTTCGTATAGTGGTCGTTTTCGTAAGTTACCTCTGCATTAATAATTTATATGCATAGACAGAAGAGAGGAATGCAAAATCATCAATAAGAGCTGATTAGTTTCGGCTCCTCTGTACGATTGATGTGTCTATTGACGAAATGAAGATTTTTTCCTCTACTTTACAAGTGAAGGAGACAGCGGTGGCTAAGTCCAATTCATGTGGACGTCTTTAGTGTATAAATAGCTCCTTTGGGCTATCTCTATCCTCAGCCGTGTAACCGTTACTGTTTACTTCTAGGTACACACATCATGATAAATGTTCAAGTTACTATTATTTCAGTGTTTAAACCCTTCATTGGCTCGGTGTCTGCATTCTTTGAACAGTACCGTATGCACGTAAATAGATAGGGACATCTTTCGCTTATCTTATTAGCTGTTTATTCTGGGTCTTTTGCGGATTCACACAATTTTTAAAGAACCCACCGCCCTGGTACTGATAGGTATCAGATATGCATTCATTTCGAGAACTTTTTGGGAATAGTACAGTGGCTGTGCTTATTTTAGAAAGGGTCCTTTCGCACATTGCACAAGTAAAATTGCCATTTACCCTTTCAAAAACTACGAGTTAGTAAAACTGCTTTATAACATGTTTATAAAAAGTGCAAATGCTACTTTTACGCTTTTTCAAAAGTTTGTATTTAACTTTCGTAAAAATGGTTAAAAAACTATTATTTACACTTTTCAAAAATGTGCAAAAGGGGTATTCATAATTTTGATAAACAATTAAGGTAAAACGTTGGTTGTTTGGACTTTCGTTGAAATGAGATCACGGAGAAACTGCACTATTGTCACAATGCACTGCTTTTAAACGGGGGCTGGACTTACGCCGCAATGCCCCTTCACCTGTCATTCATAACGCTACCGTAACTGCAAACTGATCCAAGTACAATTTCTACTAAATTGCAAAATGGCTGAAACCCATCAATACTACAGTTTCTAGACCCATTAAAATGGTTGGACTCCGGCCATTTTTCTGTTAAATAGAAATTGTACTGGGCCACTTTGCAGTTATGGTAGCGATTCGTACAGGCATCTAGGTAGGTAGGTACTTAAATTGTTCTCTGCTGCGTACTAGAAGACGCAGGGAGAGGTACAGTTTATAGAGTAACAATTAGGGATGTTCTCAGGGACACCTTTTAGAAATGCAGTACGTTCGGGAGATGCGTATATAGTGCGTAACTCGGAGGCAAAAGGGAATTATGTAAGTAAGTTGAGTTAATAAGGGACAAGTGGGAGTTTGAAATTGTGTGCATACGCAAATGAGCTGGCACTTGTGCGGAACTCGGCAGCCGCAATTACCTGTTTTTCAGCTCTGCTTTCCTTCCTCTACTGCTGTCTTGAACTGGCTTTGAAGATGTTTCGGTACTTAAAGTGTCGATTCCGATTGGGTTACATGCCTCGGAATTCTCCCTAGGCTTTTTACATAAATACTTTCTACACACAATAAATATTTTTTTTATCATTTTGAAAGGAGCTCCAACTGAAGTTTGCCGTGTCCGTTGATCCAGCTGTCTCTCTATAATGTTTTACTGCTAATGCAATCCTCGAATATCCAGTCATGAATCTCTCCATCCGTCTTGTTCCCCACCATGTTAATCTATTTGTAGTCAAATTCTAATTGTAACTACTACTACTGCACCACTACTGCAACTACACCCTTTAGTCTTTGTGCACTGGCTGCACTGTCGACTCTCTGCTGTCGGTATTGGATTTTTACAGTTTCTATTTACCATTTACGCTCCTGTCTTCCCCATGGTCCATAATTTATGCTCCATGGATGGAGCGTCCAAGCGCAAGGTTGTAGCCTACCTACAGAACATACCTACATAAATAACAAAAGTCTGTAAATAGTAAATAGGCAAGGCCATGCTACGTACTGCTTGATATTATGCATGCATCCAAAGATCTTTGAAGTCCTCTACTTGTTGAATTAATAGTTAACTTTGTACATTTGTGAATGTGGATATGGCAGTAAGTTAAGTGTTCAAGTTGAAATGTTGACCATGTAAAGTGTCTTTTCTTCAGTAGCGTGGAGCCCATAATATATTATACACCATCTTTTAACCCTAAGTAATTGCATGCATCCGCAATCTTCTAACTGATGTGTGTATATATATGCAGTGCCCAGCCAACGCCGAATGTGTCTTGTTTACGTATATAGTGGGTGAAGAAGCACTGCGGTGGAATTCCCAACAATAAACGTTTTGCCTATTTGCATACCGAAAGTGTGAAACACCCCTTTTTTAAATTTCTGAAGCTGATACTTATACTGTAAAAAATAATGTTGCTCCTATTTACACTTTTCGAAAACAGGCAATATGGAATTTACACTTTTTCAAAAGTAGTAAAACTGCTATAATTACACTTTTCAAAAGTAGTAAAACTGCTAATTACACTTTTTCAAAAGTAGTAAATCTGGCATTTGCACTTTTCAAAAATGGTAAACGCAGTTTTATAAACTGGTAAAAAGTTGCTTGTTGGCACTTACGACACAATGCTTCGTCACCCACGATTCATACATGGATACCTATGTTATGTACAAAGCCGAAGTAGGATGGTGATGTTGATGGTGATGGTAGGAAGCACTTAAATGTGCTAAATAGAAAGTACACAGATTTGACTTTGAAACAAGTGATCTTTTTCCTCCGTCTTGCTCAGTGCAGTAGTGCATTGGACAGCGAGGCAAATGCATAATTATGTACGATAAATAATACACCCTGGAGGAAGCTACAGAAAAGCAGAGCGCGGACGAAAACGTCTTTGAGCTACCAGCAAATCACTTATCCTCAAATATACAATATTAACGGCTGGGCTAAAACGAGCTTCCCAACTTGATTCAATTGTAATGAGATGCTAAATAGGATTTTCTCTTCAACTGTTAAATCTAAGTTTCTTCTTGTGTATTGAGTTGAGACCTATGCGTGTTAGTAGCAGACATTCTTCGTTTTTACCGACTTCGTTCCGTAGTGACGTCAGTGCTTCTACGAGAGCAGTCAAAACCAAAAACACTTTTGAATTAGAGCCCCAAAAATTCCAACTGGGAAGCACTAAATTACGTATTAGATGGGAAGGAAAAGCACACTCACGTCAAATAATTCCTTTGCCTTACTTTTCCTATTTGTCTTTAATTCTCGAGGAGCGAGTCTGGGAAGGATTTTGAATTGAGTACAAAAAAAAATATATAGCACTGATTACAATGGGAAAACATTACTTTAAATTATCTTTATGCTAAGTATTATCTATAAATTTAAACTCTTTTGATTTCAAATGAATGAACTGAAAAAAAACTACATTTGTACGTTCTTGATCCTGATTTGAATTTTTCAATTAATTTTATATCTAGTTTATTCATCGTTAAATTTCCATAAATTTTTTTAAGAGATTGAAAGGTGATATTAGTGAAGATAAATTGATGACCACAAGACCAGGTATGTATGTATGATCAGAATGAGGTATTGCTGCAGGTCTTGATCAGACTGGTGGTACTGGTACGGTACCTTACATACTAAAGATGAGGAATATACATGTATAATGCAGGCGCCAAAATGTGGAATAACCCGTGTAACCCGAGAGCTTTAAGTGCTTCTAATTCTCTGTATTTTTTTTGCTCCTTGGACTTACAGATACAACTTACGAACGATTAGGATTTGGACCAGACGAAGAACTCAGAATAAGTAGCGGCTCTAGTTATAGACAGAGTATATAGGCAGCTGCCTACACGAAACAAAATTCTAAAAATTAGTAAGAAAACATGCAATTTTTATAATTAAAACTCTTTTAACTACAATAGTTTTAAAGCGACACCATTTTTATTTCAAAAATGAGCAAATTAGAATTTCCTCTTTAATAACTTTTTGATAAATTTTTCTTTTCAAAAGCCCCGATTTCTTTAAAATACACGTTTTGAATTTTAATGCAAAACATTTTTAAAGTGATTTTTCAAGATTGCCGGTTTCTTTGAAAAAGCAATTTTTGAAACTGCTATTTTAAAAAATGTTACTTTAAAATTCCCACATTCTTTAAACATGCTTTTTTGAAGCTGTATTTTTTGAAATTGTTGTTTGAAAGTTTCCGATTTCTTCAGAAATACACTTTTCCAATGTGTGGCTTGTAAAAAGTGGGTTATTTCTACTTTGCCCCCAACCAAAATATCCTGTTTAGAACCGCTCCTGGAAGTGTATAAAGGAAAAGAAAAGAGCCTCACGACTGACTGTTGACTCTCTGTTTAGCTGCATATACATGGCTGTTGAGCGTTCAGCTTTAAAGTTAAGCACACACAAATTTCAATTTACAAAAACAAAACAAGAGAATCTGGATTTTTTGTGTATGTGTGTGTCCCGTCTACCTGGTTTTGGATTGTCTTTCACGTAGGTAACATTGTTGTAAGTGGGAACATAAAAGCTCAAGTAATATGAGTTTCTCGTGTATGTATTTTGTATTTTATTGTTGTTCCCTCAGACTCATCTGCCCTGTGCTCATCCACGCACATCATCCTCCGTCTCATCTTAAAGACAGTAGCTCAATAAGTTATTCGAGAATAAAAGAAAGAAGGGAAGGTAGGTACTCACATCGTCTCTCTCTCTCTCTCTCTGTTTCGTGAGAGTTCATTATTCTCGCATTGAGTTATTAGTGAAAACAGGTAGCCCAAAAAGTTGGATGGTTTGCGTGACTCCTTCATAGATTATTGTTGTTGTCGAAACTTCAGAAGTTAATACGATGGGTAATCGACCATTAAGCTCATTAGGTAATCACAATCAGTTGGTTTCGTCGGTAAATTCTTCAAGACTGTCTACATCCATATGTACCTATAGACAGTCAGAAGCGTGTGTGTGTGGTGTGGTGCTATATACCTATAGGTATATCATTTCTATGTATATAGCCAGACCATCCGAACGAACAACCAGCTTCTTGTTCACAAGTTTGAGCGCATCCAGTTATCTAATTTTTTTCTTCCTTCTTCGTGGCATCGCATCGCATCGCTTCAGGATTTTTTTCCCTTCTTCACTCGAATCCACACAGCAACTTTTATATAACTTTTCTGTATAGTTTATGTTTATAGTTTTAAAGCTGAAACTACTTTGAAATTGAAATAATGAAGAAGCTCAAACTTCAAGCTGAAAGCTGTTGGAGTGCTGAGAACAAGTCCCCAGGTATCTCGTAGTCTGTCTCTCTGTAGATACCTAGGTAGGTGCGTGCTTCTTATATAAGTCGTGTAATCAGGTTTATAGCCGTGAATACTATATCTTTAGAGTTGGTATAGCGTCCTTGTGGAAAAAAAACTAAAAGTTTCAAGCGATGAAGATAAAATACTTACTAAAATACTTACTAGCACCAGATACTAATTGTAATCTGCTACGTTACGTACGTACGACACGTAAGTACAGCTTGGAGATATTCGCATCATGAGACATGTAGTAGTACAAAGCACACAAGCTAAAACATTAGTTTAATGGATCAAACGTCCCTTCTCTCCTTACCATTAATCCTTGTCCTATCAATTTACTAATCATCGAGATTTTCCCCCTTTGAAAACCTTTCCAAAGCTATGCGTCTATGTATTTGCGTGTGTGTGTGTGTGCATTGTAACTAAATACAACTTAAGTCCGTGTAAACGAACAGCGAGCAGAAACAGAACAGAACAGAAAAGGATGACATTTGCTTTGAGCTTTGTACTTGCTTTGCTCAGTCAGTGGTGGACGACTTTTGATAGGATATGATTTCTAATCCAAATTATTATAAATTATTAAATTTCATAAGGTAAAAGTACTCTTCTTGAATGGTGCAATTAGTCTTGTTTGGCTCAGGGATGTGCTGTCGCTACTGTAGCTGCAAAATGAACTACTTAATTACAAGTCCAGTTCCTGCTTTACCGCAAAATGGCAAGCGCGTTCCCAGTATATTATATACATGCTTATTAATATGCCGTTGTTATGTTTTGCCTGTTTTTAAAAAGTATTATTTTATTGTTTCGCCTGTTTTTAAAAAGTGTTATATCACGTTTTGCCTGTATTTTAAAAGTGTTATATCACGTTTAACCTGTTATTAAAAAGTATTACATATATCACGTTTTGCCTGTTTTTTAAAAGTGCTATGTCACGTTTTGCCTGTTTTTTAAAAGTGTTGTATCACGTTTTGCATGTTTTTTAAAAATCTTATTTCATGTTTTGCCTGATTTGAAAAACTTTTATTTCATGTTTTACCTCTTTTGAAAGAGTTATATCATGTTTTGGCTGCTTGTAAAACTTTTGTGTCATGTTTTGCCTATTGTAAAAAACTTACTCCATGTTTTGCCTGTTTTGAAAATGTGCTATATCATGTTTTGGCTGCTTTTGAGAAGTGGTAATTATATCATTTTTTGCCTGTTTTGAAAAAGTATAATATCATGTTTTGGTTTTCTAAAAGGTGGTATTGCAATTGGTTTTTCAATTTTAAAAACAGTATAATATCGTGTTTTAAAACTTCCCGAAACGCATAAATAATGCAATGTATAATACATACGTGGGTCATTTTACTGTTACATTAGCGCTATACTTATAGAATTACCTGTACACACATTTACATTTATTATTACCATTATTTTAATCAGAGTGTTGCGGATTTTGATTGACTTATGCCTGTAGTGTGTGTATAGCTTAATTAAAATCTTTAGCATACTACCATGTCCATGTCTACACGTATGCACATAGATTAGCACTAGGTGCTGATGCTGATCATGCATGTATGTCAATGTCGGTCGTTTAGATAGCAAGGGAGTAGCGGCGTGTCGGCCGCTTGTACGCGTTGTTCGTCTACAAAAGCTTTTCTTACAATAACGCCATGAATGAAGCTTTTAGTCCCTTACATCTCTTTCTCTTGATGGTTGATTAGGATTGGAATTTGAGCAATCAAGCTCACAAACACTAACAAAACATGTCATTAAATCACAGAGGCTATAAAGTACTCTGTATGTATTTAATCAGTGTATACTGTACGTGTCTGTGTCTGCCTATGGATCTCTAATGTGAATTTGTGATGTGCTATAGGTGGGAAACTCGTATTCATTGTCGTCACTTGAATGTGTGTGAATTAAGAATGTGTCTTGCTAAAGGTTGAGACGGAGAAGAAGAAGAAGCATGACAAGTAAAGTAGGAGGAAACTTACTCAGAAATCATTTAAGATTTTTTTTCTCTTCATTTGCTGACATCGATTCTAGAATCTAAAGCTTCATAAATAATGGAATTAAAGAGAAAAGGACGAATAGGGAATTATTTTACATTGGATTTCACTTACGACTCGCCGCTTACACGTACAAATCATGGGACGCGACGTCTCACTGCTGAGAGCTTACAAACAAGTATATTTACGTATATCAAGTGTCTATAAAACCGAGCAATGACCATAATATGCACATCATCTTCAGAGGGACATGACACGAGACAAGCGGAGAGCAAGATTGCCTATGCAAAGAGAGAAGAGAGAGAGACAGACTCATCGTAACTTCTTGGTCCAAGATTCAGTTGGCGTTTTGTTGGCAACTCACAACTTCATAGGAATACAAATCCTCGTGTATGTGTTGGGCTCAGCCAACACCAACTCCAACACCAACAACAGCCAACCTTCATGGCATTGTTGTACGAAATATAAAATGGATAAATGTATGTAAAATAGAGTGAAGAGGATTGTTGTGCGCGGTTTGGAATTGAAATTTGTTTGGGGGATGGTTGGACACGTTGGTGGATGAACCAGTAGTGGCGTGGATTTATTGTCACTATTGTCACCTGCTGTTTCACGTGTGAATTCTGATTGCAATCTCATCGGAGTGACGCCATTTCAGCCATTTGCCTGTCTCTCCATCGAAGGCCTATCAGTATAGGCAGCTTTCTTACAGTCAGTATGTGCGTCTCATGGTCCTTCTTGGAGCCATTCTCCTTCCTCTCTGGATATCTCTGTATTTTTCTTCGTTGATTTCCTTTGCTGGAGCTCACTTATAGGATCCTTTCCACTCTGTCGTAATAGGAATCAATTTTTTGAAATGTGTAAATAGCATGTTTTTGCATCTAATCAATGCACAAATGACTCGTTTTCCCTATTTTGAAAATGCTAACATCGTCTTTTTCCTTGTATGAAAAGGTGTAAATATAGTATTTTGCGTTTTTTAAAAGACTCGTATTTGATTAGGTACGTAATGTACTAGATAAATCACTTTCAAAATGTATACATATAATGCTTTACACTTTTTTGAGCACATTATCCCTCGTTGAACTTTTTTCGAAACGACTGATTTTGTGATTTGAACTTTTTCTATTACTTTAATATCCTGTTTTGACTTTTTTGAAAGCGAGTAACCACTGTATTTGGGGTATTATGAAAGACACAAATGATGACGTAGTATAAATCACCTTTCCGGAATGTGTAAAAACCGTGTTTTACACTCTTTCAAAGCGCCAATGCCCTGTCTTACCTTTTTGAAAAACGTTACTTTGAAGCATTGATTTTTTTTCGAAAGCACGAACTTCATTTTCTGTCCTTTTTAAAATCTTGTTACGATTACATTTAGTATTTTGTGAAAGAGCCAAATTACATAAGGTCATATTTGTAAGGCTCCTTCATACTGTAACCACAGCGATGCGACGTAGAGTATACCTCATTCTAGTTATATATGTATTTTGTTTATGAGACTTGTTTGTGTTTGTCCTTCCGCACATTTCACATCTTGTCTTTATATTAGTCACTCATAGACTCAATATCTGAAGCTCCATAAGGCTAGGCGCACCCATGATACATCAGTAGATTCTAGTTATCGAGATACTATTATTTTTATTATTACCCAGGGAATCTGTAAATTGGAATTGCCTCCAGATACATACAGATACATCACCACAGCACAGTTGTCCAATTCCAATTTGAATGTGGTGTCCCATGCAGTGACTATAGTGTGTCTCTCTTCTGTGGAGACGGAGAGATGGAAGCCTTTCTGTAAAAACGAACGGTAACAATTTATGACCAAGTTGCATACAGAGAGTTGAATTTCCTTTCAGAGCATTGATGGTGATGTCTTTGTGATGTAAAACAAATCAGAAACCAGAAATACGTCAACATCCGATCAGTAGCGTGTTCTCTCTTCATCTTCAACCAGTCCAGAGTGCCATGATAGGTTCACCGTCTTCGCCTTGCCCTTGACTGGCTTATGGAATTTTATGGCTTTTCTTTTCACATTAATTTCAACAGGAACGTTTTCACCCTCCAAACAGTACTTTAGAGCTTTGAACGAAGGAGCAACTACAGATTCTGAGATACTATCACAAATACAATGTAGGATCTTCATTATTAAAACCATCATCGCATCTTAGGTACATGCATTGCATTGGGTGTCTTAGTTTATTGTTAGCACAAGTCGAATTATCTACCTAAAAAAATATCGACGGTGAAGATGCATTGTGGCGTCCATTCATTGTCCAGTCCCCGAATTAAAGCATTGTTGGGACTTCTGTCCACATGGCACTACAGGACCGCTGGACTATCGTCATAATGCTTTAAGCGCGTAGACTGGACTTACGCCACAATAATGTTTCTTCATCTTTTGTTCTATAGCTCTATCTTCTAAAGCAATACTATAAGATTTGAAATTTGAAGATTCGCTAATATGTATTTTTTATTGAAGTATGTACATACAGCTGTTGATTGTAAATTATCTTTAAATCCCAGTGAGGAATTCCCTAGTCAGTGTAATACTGATTCTACGTAGGTACATACATATGGCAATGCAATGCAATGGTACTGCTCGAGTGTAGAAAATTCCGCGTTGCCCTGTCCTGTCCTGTGGTTTCCGACTCTTAACTTTTGAGTCCATCCGTTGTCAAATGGATTGGTCACGCGGCGGGTACAAGAAAGGTGAGGGCTTAAATCATTACTTACGATTAGTCCAATGTCTTTTTGATTCTTGGATCTTTGTATGTACAATACGGCTACAGAGTACGCATCTCTCACCTACCTATTCTTCCCTACTACATACAGACCGATTCCTACCACCAGGAACCAAGTGTGTGTGGCGCATTGTAAATAATTGGTTGAACAACCATGAAGTCTTGTACAAACGCTAATGATCCCATGAACTTATTGTGTACCTGGGCCTGGAATTGAGCTCTAGTGCTTTTAATAAACCTTGAGCTAAGAGCCCTGTGTGAAAACGGATAGGACAGTGAAAAACAGTGAAACATTGATTGAAATTTTGATACGTCTCCCTTCTCACTAGTCAGTATTCTCAATATGCACGTAAACATAATTACAATAGTTAAAGAGATTTCAGTCCCCAACAAGAATTGCCAAGCTCTCTCCTTTCAGAATCTAATTTCAATTAAAATCCTGAGCAGATCTGAGGAAATGAGACTGGGAGGAAAGTTCATTAGACTTGTACTAATATTACTACAAATTATTATAAGATTTACTTTCTCTAGTCTACTGCATATCCGCTGAATTTAACCCTCAAAAAATGTCTGGTGTAATAATTTATAATTTATTTACTTCCACTACACTCTCATAATATGACACAAACCAAAAAAAAAACACGAAAAAAGAATTCTATGTGCTTGTATGTACCGACCTATGCCTATGTAGCATGTAGTGGTGCTCTCAAAGAAATTATATTATGTAATAGTAATGGTACCTCGGTATTTGATTCTATTTAGCTAGGAAGGCATTAAGAATTAAGTACATAGAGCGAGTACTTGCCTGCCTATGGAACTAAATGAAGAGAATTCCCGAGATATAATGTCTAATCATGTAAATTAACCAAGTCCACCGAGAAATGTGGGGAACTCCATTCCATATACCTATATATATAGGGCCATCCCAATTTCAAATCTACCCCATTGAGGTGATTAAAACTTGTTCGTCCAACTTCAACTTCCGCTTTTCTTTCTTTCATTAATTAGAGCTGAGACTTCCATACTATACTTTTATGTATGTATGTAGGTACCTAAGGTATGCACATATATGCCTTCCACTACAATCCCACTAGATCCCTACAAAGGAAAAAGGCTAAGCTGGCTTGTTAAGAATATTAATTTTTCATATTCCCTCTTGGTCTTTGGTCTATGAGAAAGACGGTGGAATGGGAAGAAAATATCTAAAGTTTTTACCACCACATCTCCGGAGAAACTTCACTTCCTTCTCTCTCTTTCTCTACGTAAACCAAGAAATTCGTTAATCAAGTTAGTGAAAGTGTGTTCCAGACTCTGAGCTACGGTGTAATTCCTTCACATTACTCTACAATTCTCCATAGAAAACGGAGAAAGAAAGGCGGTTACAGTTACTACGGTCCTCGGTCGGTCTCAACTTTACCAAAAAAATGGCTAGGAACCACATGACGTGTAGTGGAACTCGTACTGGCATTATTTCACATTAACAGCGTATAACTATTTTCCGTTTTTCGGCTTCATTTTAAAAGCGCAGTAAGCCAGTTTAAAAATTTGTAGAAAGACTTTTTTAAGTTGTAATTTAAAACTTTACAGGGAACACTGAGTGTTTGAGCTTTAAATTTCGCTGGATGGAAACTTCTCGGTCTCGGTCCTGAATGGAGCTCATCTTGTACATGGAAAAGGCAATTGCTGATTGCCTCCATGGGCTCTATGGGGTAGTCTTTGAGTGCAACAAATATTTATGTTTGACTCACTCGCTCTCTGGCTTGATATTGGTGCAGCGTGTAAATCTCTAATCTTAAAAGTCAAATCCAATAAAAATGAAAGGCATGGGAAGTGTGTACTTAACTGGAGCGAAAAGCAACAAAAGCGAGCAATAAAATTTACAAACCTATAAATTATTGTCTCGTTTTTCACAATTGTTGGGGCCTGTTTAGATTAGGTGAAGGTGCTTCAAGAGCACATTTAAATGACGGACTGCGAGGCTAACTATAGGGGACTGACTAGTGAGCTGGATTCATGAGATTTTCGCAGGTGTTTTAGTTTAGAGAGTGTCTGCTATAGAGTGTCTGTAATGTTTTACTTATCATAAAATTGTAAAGACAGTTTTTATTGTATGGATTTAATACATGGGAAAATAATAATTCATGCTTTACCAGGACTAGGAACTACAGATAGGGAGTGTAATGTATTGCTATTGTTAATATGCATAGACATTGCATCTTTTGCCATCACTACAAGCACCCAGCAGACTCCTTGAAACTGCATATTGCTCTGCTACACTTTTTTTAGTATTATTAAGATGAACTGCACGGAGGAATGGGAAACATAACAACTTTTATTACTTTCAACTTTGGTCTCTTCTGATATATGTATGAAGGGAATACTGCATGAGTCAAATAAATGACATTGTTAACGAGAACAAGTTGAGGCTAATATTATAGCTCTCTGCTCTATGCATGGTAATTTGTGCAGGACACATTTTGGATAGAAAGAGTTCCTGTAGAGATAAATTCATTCGTTTTGAATATTACATATGTGCATGTTTAAGTTGTATATACTCCAGAATTTCCTTATTCTGAATTCTGAGTCATTCTAGTTTCTTAAAGTGCTTTTCTATATAGATTTAGGTGCTGTACTTCTATACATATGGCTTCTTGACATGCAATATGACGCGTATCCAATTGTGCTTAAAAGCAAAGCTGTGCAAAGGGAAATGTGTTGAGATGCAAAGTGATGTGAGCTTTAAATCTTAAAAAGACAGTGTAGACGTAAACACTGTGAGATTTATGGAGTTATTCACTTGTTTTTAATTAGTGGATATTTACTTTTTGCACATTTTGAAAAGTTTAAATACAAAATTGCATATTTTAAAAATCGTTGAACTTGAAGTTTTGGATGTTTTGAAAGGTCTAGTTTTACGTTTTGCGTGTTCAATCAAGTGTAAAACGACTTTGTGTTTCAAAAAAGGCGTAAATATAAAACTTGCATATTTGAAAAAAGTGTAAATCGTAATTTTTCTGATTTGAAAAAGTGTAATATGACGTTTTCATGTTTCAAAAAGTGTAAATCCAAGTACGGCATGTTTTCAGTATTTCAAGCCCAGGTTTTCGCGTATATTTTAAAAATTGTAAATTAAGTTTTTATGTATTTCAAAAAAAGTAAATCAACGTTTTGTTTTGTTAGTGTATACTACTAAAGAGCTGATATTATCAACATGTATACAAAATGGAATGCCCTTTTTAAGGCATTACCGATACGCGTCATTTTGCATCTTAAGCAGGGCTACATGAATCAGAATTGCTGTTCCGTGAGAGCGAGAAAAGTGGAAGGAGGTCGGAGCCGTGTGGAATAAAGGTGTACGATATAAATCGAGGGTTTATCAGGTGTACACATAACACACACACCGCCAAGAATGATATAAGAGTCAATTTTTCATCGGGAAATGTCGGGCTTTCCTTCAAACTTTGGATCCCATATAGCCCAGACGTCTTCCTATGGTCTCCTATAAGAGTCTAATACGCCCTTATTTAGCTAAATAAAGTGCAGTTCCATTCTGTGGCTGTGCCAAAGAGTGGGTAAAGGAAAAGATCTGGCATTGTGAGCTTGCCTGCCGAGCTCTGCCGTGTGGTTTCCGTGGTTCCTCCGTAGACTGACTGATGAAGTTGAGATTGGGGCCAGGGACCACCCGGTAAATCTCACACCTGTGTCTTCACACGAGCCTCATTGACATATCATACATGTTGACCTTTCTATTAATTCACTCTTTGTGTCGGGAATGGACGGAGGCAGTAGTGTCGAGCACAGGCAGGAGAATGCAATGAAGCTCAAGAAATAAATTCCTGCAACCGACAAATGTTAGTATAGTTGCTTCGTCATACCATCGCTTTTTGAATACCGTCGTAAGCACTTTGACAAATTGTATCATTTCGTGCTTGCTTTTTACATGTTTTCATTTTATTTTATGAATTTTGTGATATAACCCATGAATATTACTATTACTGTTGGTGCTTTCAGGCTTGAGGAAGCGATCTTCAAGATTCGAGACCGTGTGCAGAGAAAACGGAACAATTATTTCAATTATTTTTTTATTGCTGCTGAAAATCACTGTTATTATACTCGCATTGTGTTCACCGGGGCCTTTATTGTAATAGAATTTTTGTATTTCTGGTTCGAACGTTAATTTATTGAAATGATCGCAAAACTTTACAACTTCCGGTGCTAATTACTGCGTAACTTTTACGGAATGGAATGGCAGCCCACCTAGGTGACCCAGCTGTGTCAGCTGCAGCAGCAACATTTGAATTGTTATTGTTAGTTGCTAAAGGTTTAAGAATTAACGTTCGGTTCAATTGAATTGAATTGGTCAAACAATCTAATCAACAGTAATTTTAGCATTCAATTTAAGGCGTTGTGTTCAAGACGATGATGACTCACTGTGACCAGTGCAGTGCAATAAATAATACGCCGATGCAGTACATGCCAGAGCCAGTAGTACTAGTCACTAGTGAAACAAACAAGTTCCGAAGCCCAAGTCAGAAAATTTGTGATAAAAAAATGGGAAAAAAGACGTTCCTCATAAAGACTAAATGCGTGTTAATACAAGCCACGCATAAAAATGTATATAGTAGGCAGTTAGGTATAACTACTACGACAGATAATAGCCATACTATGATAGTAGTGGACGGAGTCAACGGTGAGCCAATAATCTGTGAACATGAAAACGGAAAAGTTCTTTTAAGGGATTGACATCCACCATGTCACTCAGTCAAAGTACTAAAACATGTCTACTTATTAACGCCAACATTTAAATTTAAGCAGGTTGTCCATGTCAAGACGGTAAACTACAGTATATTTCATGTTTCATGTTCTCTCTCTCAACCTACGCAAAAATAAAATAAAAAAAAAAAAAGTCGGCAAAATTAAATTAAAGGTTTATGCATGAAATCTCCCTCTGACATCCCTCATTTTATTGGATTTTTTTTTCCTCATCGCACATTTTACCTTATTTGTGATAGCTCTGTGTTGGGGGAAATGAAAAACGTTTCTATTAAGCTTCAGACTTGAGAGTATACACGTTAAGTACAGGGTCGATCTGCATCGTACTGCAGTTGCAGAGGACGTGACTATTACCAATGATGTTGATGAGGTTGCTGATTGCCGGCATTTACTACACGGCAGAAAGGAAGGGACGTCAAAGATAAGTAGTGATGGGAATATATTATTATAATTATAAGGATCTCCAAGAATGCTATTTCATCTCCACTTAATTACCCACCCTATAGTATCAGCATCCGCAATGATAATAAAACATTGACTTACTATTGTTATTATTTATCATTATTATTATAATAAATTCAGATAGGCCTTCAAGTTTCAAGAACAAAAGTTTTAATGTATTTTCTGTACATACGATTTGTACATGTAACATGAAGTTTTTTGACTTTTTAGTCGATCCTATTAAATACTATTATTATGATTATTATACCATTTTAATGTGGTGTAGATAGCTTCATTATATTATAATATGTATGACCACGGTGGATTTAACGATGAGATGATTCACATAGACATTTACAATACTATTAACTCGAATTTTCATCATTTTTTGGCTCTTTCGCCATTTTAGAAATGCTCAAAAACCTTTTGCCAATTCTATCATAACTGAACATACCTATAAGCTAAATTACTAATGTACACTCATATATACATATGACTATAATTGTAGGGGAGGTAAGTTGGATTTGTTCCAGTCTGTATAGTAACACATGCTTTCAAAGCAAAGACAGTTTACATATGTACAGGTATACGCTCGAGAAAGATAATAGTAATGCTAATGACATTATGAACAAAAATGGTATTCGGAATCACATTAAAATTCTTTACACTGTGATGATCTTTGCCGAATTAGCAAAAGCCACACACACAAAAACAGTACTGTCAACTGTTCTGTAGTATTTAACGTTACTTAGCTTTTACATTACGGATTACGGATTACAGATGACGGATTTTTGCCATATTTTTGTATATCAACATTTTCTTGAATTATTTATAAAGTTTAAAAGCATCTGTAAATGTCATGCATCTTTTTTTGTAGCTGATGCACTCCGTGTTTTCTTTTAACTTTTAACATTTGACAATTTCGTGGTCTCCAGCATTTGCATAATTTGTATAGGCACAGTTCAACGTCGAGTCACGAGTTGTACTTTAATAAGGGTGCTTGCAAATATTACTGCGTTTTGAACGTACTTGAGTGTGTCTATGCTATGGGCACCTCGTGTGTTTGACACCCTTTATCAACGTTGAAATCGCGTTTTGCCTTCTTTTGAAACAGTATAACATTATAACATTACACGTTTTACAAGCTTTGCAAGCGTTTTTGTTCGGTTTTACCTTTAAAAAAGTGTATAGGTAATCATATATGTATTATGCACCTTCAGAAACGTTAGCTTATGTAAACAGAATTAAGTTTCACGTTTTAATTACAAGTAATTATGTCTTTTTAAGGTGTGAATTCCATATTTTGTCTGTTTTGAAAAAATGTAATATTATGTTTTTACCCCATTTCAAAATGTTGTTATAGAATTTCTCCTTTTTTTGAAGTAGTGTAATATCCTGTTTTCCACCTTTAAAAAAGCTTAATAACCCATTTTGCCTTTTTTCAAAAAGTGTAACATCCCCCATGCTTCATAACTTTTCCAAATTTTACAGAAATCGTCCCGTTTTGCCTCTTATTAATTTGTTGAACTTGTCTAAATGACTTATTTGACCCCGAATTGTGTGACGTCATATTTGCAAGGTCCCTAGTTGTAAGGATAAAGAAAAAGAAGTAGGTTCTGCACTTAAACTGTACTATGCAGACACTTTACTTATCGTTAGTAGAAGACGTATAGCAACATAAAATTCCATAGAGACATAATTTTTTCTAGCAGTGCTAAATATAAAATTACCCCCTTATACTTTTACTATAATGTGTGCTTTTTTTAGTAGGTAAATACTTTATATCGGTAAATGGAGTTTGTTAGTTGGGATATGAATAGTAATGGCATCAAATGGAGCTATAGAGAGGACAGTGCTCTCACGTCCAGGTGTGAGTGGGTGGGCTCTTTTAAACAATTTCAATAGTACTCGTCTTCTCGCCTCTCGGAGGACGTCCACGACAAATACAAACACCTAAATGTCTTTTTTTTTTCTTCTTTCTTCTTCAAGTCCCAAGTGTACAGCACCATCACATCACCATCACGGCAGTTCGGTCTTTCAAATATATATATCTTCAAATACATTAATTTTTTTAATGGGTAAATATTAGCCATGCGAACATTTTTACTGCTTGAACGAGTTTCACACGTGGAACTTGGGAGCTGACAATTTTATGGGAAGCTTATTAACTTATTAATAAATAAGCTCTCTCTCTCTCTCTGAGCCTTTTAGTTTGCTTTTTACTTCACTTCGATTTCGACAGGGTTTTTTAAGAGGTCTTACTGTTCAATTTCAATCCGATGATATATCATACACATCCACATCACAATCACTAAGACCAGACCAGACCAGAAACTACAGGACTAGAACGATAATACAGCCATAATCATAAAGGTTATCAGTGGCGGCTCGAGAAATATTTTAACGGTAGGCCTAGGCCCTAGGCAGAGCCAATTTTAAAGAAAATCAATTGATAAATAGACCCAACCCAATAGAGTAAATAATTTTGCTCTACATGTATAATAATTTATTCATTGGGTCGATTTGACCATTCGGTCCATACAACCTGACTCAACCAGTCACTGTGGGTGAGGAAGATAG
>JAQFZC010000650.1:0-43977 GCA_034695205.1 Dicyrtoma fusca | reverse complement strand
CTACCTGTGAGGCAGAGGAGTGAAGAAATCTTAGTAGAGAACACCCGAGAATACAAAAATGAAGTAGGTAGAGGAGGAGTTTTTAGTAGAGAACACATTAGAACAAAGTTAAAACTAGGTAAAGGAGAAAATTTAAGTAGAGAACACACGAGATGTCTACCTATACACGGAATACATGCCTTCCACAACCAGAACCACCACATCCCACATATGCGACGACAACGACACTGACTTGTGAAGAAAATATCTTTTTGGAGGAATATGTTTCTAATTTCTGGGATTAGTGAACTCCATTAAGGTTGCTCCTTGGATTTATCCTTGTCTTCCACAGCATCATCCACCAACTTGGAAGCCATCTGATTAGCATAGTCAACAATCTGTTCTTTCTCTTCTTCTGTTGTATGTTTTTCCTTGTCTTGCAACTGAGACTCAGAAGTTTCACCATTCGAATTATTATTGGAAATTCCAACTAAATTGAGTGACAAAGGCCGCTTCTGTTGCTGCTGTTGCTTCGTGGAATCATTCGACTGAGACTCTCCACTAGAGAGATCCTCATGTGCTTGACTAGACCTGGAGTCATGGAAATTCTCTCTAAGTGTTAATTGGTCAATCATGGTTCGGAGCTGACCGATTTCATGTGTAAGACTTTCACGAAGATTTTGAACTTCTTTTGAACATGAACATGAAACTGTTGTAATTTCCTGACTCTGGGTTTGCTGGTTATTGGTCTCAGTGCTTCCGGTTTTCGGCTGGGCAGATTCCAAGGCAGTATTTAAAGACAAACTCATGACATTTTCCGTGGATGTAGTGGTTGTGTCATGATCTTTCGGAAGTCCATTTGGAACTGATCTCGTCATTAAAGAAGAATTAGCAGACTCCGCTGTTGAGATCCTCTGAACTTGGCTCCAAAGTGAGCGTATAGCTTCAAGTTGCAGAGATCGGATTTTACGTTCACTTGAAAGGGCTGTCTTTAGACGGCTCACTTCCGACTCCAGGTACCTTCAATTTTAAGACATAGTCAAAATATTAATTGCTAGTTTGACAAAAATCTGATAAAATAGTACAGCTAGCTAAAAATTGAATACAAAAATTATTGTTTGCGTAACGCAAATTTATATGAATCACAGCCCCACGTACGTGTTTAAGGGGCAAAACTGACTTAATTTGGGGATTCCGACGAATACATCCAAAATTAAAAATAAAAAACCCACATATTTACCCGTTAAATCACAAAAAGTCTTACCGAATATGGTCCTCCGTACGACTATGTCGAATGGAATGCTTTATTCTCTCTGCCCTTACATCAAAACTATTACTCCTTTTAGATTTCCACCAACTCTGTATTTTGGCTGCTGCTTCTGAATCAGACTGAGAATCAACTTTATCCGTGTCCGGACCAACATTACCACTACCCGTCTGCTGCTTATCCTTTCCAGCCGACAAAATCGAAATGGGTGCACCAGGAGTAGGAGAACCTGAGCCAGCACCACTGCTCAATTTCTCTAAGATGACAGACTTATTCACAGAGTTTGCAAATGTAATATTACCATAAGCATTCGTAATTATCTTTCCACCTCCAAATGATACAATGTCTGTAGGAGTCTGGGGTGTCTGCGCTGGCAGGAGAACTGGACGAAAATCAGGACTCAGTAAATCATCCAAAACCGGTAGAAAAGTACTGTTGGCTGGCAACGTCATCTTTAACACTCCAAGTATAAATTCTATAACAAATTAAATCAAAATTAAACCCCCATTAAATACATATTAGTGTCAGTTAAAGTCCCTTGGATTGTTAGGTTATTTGTTACTTTTAACACAAATGCACTTTATGTTTAATCTCTCAATTTAAAGCGTTACTTTAATGAACGTTTACGTCTACGTGCATATATGGCAACAGACATCACCTTAAGCTACTGCCAACCGCTGTCAAAATTAACGATCTAAATTAGATCCAAAAACCATTATCATTGTTGTAATTTATTACTAAAACAAAGACGCGTGTGAGCGATATCAAAATCTCTAACAAAACAATGCTGAACACACTATTTCTTCCTTCTTTACGCCACGTACAACGCAGCGTTTAAATAAAAATGAAAATTAATTCCTAATGCGTTACCCTCATCGTCAATTGAACTCGCAGTTTGAATATATAATTATACGTCAGCACAGTCACAAATTTAATTTAATATTGTTAATTGCATTCATCGGTTAGTTCAAAAATAGGGTAAACGGTAAACCACACACAAATTTCACCACCGACTTCAACCAAACTCACTACTACCACCTACAGACAGTTGAGCCTTTTTATATTAATGCGTCCCAACGGTTGACGGTAACCAACTTTCGTCCAGTAACAGCACTAATTAGCAGATGCAGTAACATTCGTATTGAATGGAATACAAGAAAGTGAAACTGGAAGATATCCTAATTTAAATTTAAAAACCAAGTTTATTTACCTTACGAAACAGTGGACGGCTCCTACACTAGTATAAACTTACATGGAAGTTTTTTTTGTACAAAAAAAACGTAAGCCGATCGAATTTAAAATTACGTAATTTAAGTAAATGTAATATGTAACCGATTTTATCCTCAAATCTTACACCTTACAGCTTGACCATTAGCTGTCCTGTGCTTTTGCTGGAGCTGGAACCTTCACTCACAAGTGATGATGAGAGAGAGATTGAACGAATAATTCCGAATGGGATGAATCCGAATCCGAAATCCGACTATCCGACGAAAGGAGAATAGATTGGCTCATTGGATGTGTGGAGTGGAAATGGAATGTGTCAGTCAGTCGTTGAGAAGATTTTGGTACGTGCAGGTTTGGTTTACGTAGGGACTGGGGACAGGAGGATGAGAGATTATTTCTTTTTGGGAGGCCCAATATATTTAAGATCCCAACGTGCTTTCTTTAAATCATTTCCTTTCATCAACTGGAGATCATTTTTTAAGGCAACTCCATCGTTCTTTCAAGGATATATGTTCGTCTGTCAGGACTCCAGGAACCAAACCAATTAAACACTACACTACACTACACTATATCATGTACACGGTAAGGGGCGTCCATAATTGACAATATCAACCACCCAACCTGCCCAACAAGTTTTCCCATTTTTTAAATAGTGAATTGAACGACTGCTCTATAATGCTTATACTGACTGCTATAGACAGCACAACTTTATTAAGCCCTGTGCCGTATCAAACAACAGCAATATCCGAAACAATTCAGTATACATACACGGTCTTTGTAACTTACTACCTAATTGTAAAATTGATTACATTTATTAATGGTAACTTAAGCTGACTATTTAACTTCTAACATTATAAAAATTCATATTATAGTTCTATTTCAATCGATTGTCGTAACTCGTATAAAAATATGTGATATAATTATTGTACCAGTAATAAATTCATAACTGGCTTCAAAATGTTGGGAAAAAAACATTTTCAGCTCGAGATTTTTACGTTTTTAAAAGATGTCCGCCTATAAATTTACAACATAGGCTGTGCCTATAAATGGGGCAATATAGGGTGGGAGATAAATGTCAGATAAATAGGGTAGACTTTATTTTTAGTGTGTGGTTTAAATCGTAAAAAGTAGGGTACTAGGGATGTCCTATGTCCTGGGAAAATATGAAGGTCCTAGAACTCCAACAAATCTCGATCCAGAAGGGTTGGTTGTTGGTGTAGGTGTGTTTTTGGAATAAAGTCTAAATTGGTGAAGCTAAAGGAACTGAAATAATTAGTTTAGCTGCATTTAGTATTTCCCTGAGCTTGTGGTTTTATTTCGGTTTTATTTTTAGACATAATAAGGATCCATAAAATTACCTATTAAAACTTCTTTTAGGGGCCAAGAGATACAAGGATGGGGTGATTATTGGGAACATAAAAATACATTAGGGTATCTAAAGGACGGGTATCCAGTAAAATTATAGGAAGGATTTTCCAGCTGACTGAGATCATTGTTTTGTGCTACAACGCAACGTTGGATGCTATGCGTTTTATTTAGTTCGATGATATGTAAGTTACTTGTATTACAGTTTGCTGGTTGTTACGAAGAGTTAAGTACTGACTTTAAAAATTCTTCTGCCCCAAACTGTGACGTAATTTATGGAAATCTCTTTTCTTGTCTGTCCGTTCAACTTCTTAACCACCACCGGCCAGAGAGATCAGATGAGAGTATCCTTCGCAAAATAGTTTACGACATGGTTTTTATATTGGCTGTACATAGTACAGCAGTGATCAGCAGTCCCTTAAATAAATTGATTGGAATGAACGCAAAACTGCATTTCGGTGCCCGTCGAGTGGACTTTATTATTATTCTATTATCTATCCAGTTGAGCAGTTGAGCAACAGAAACCGAAATAGTTGATAGTGCTTTTTCGTCTAGATAGATTGAACTGATTAAAATTTTGCGACACTGACTGGACTGGCGGACTGAGACTTGAGTATTTACGTCCTAAAACTTTATCAGTAATCTACGAGTAATAAAGGTAAGCATGTAATTAATAACATTATTAATATTTGCGGCTAGTACTATAGGTACTGCACTACTGTCTCAGGTGTGTACTTCGAACATCAATTGCATTATTTTATCTGCTTCACTAAGATTTACTAAGATGAAAGATAGAACAACTGGAATCTGGAATTATCGAATTATGAATTATGGAATATTAAATTCATCCTTCCTGTTGTCTGGCTTGTAATTGTGACTTGTGACAAACTGGTTGCTTAGATTAGATGTGTAAGTTAAGCACCATCTTGAGACATAGGTTTCATAGGTATTTGGTGTGTTAGTTTTCGGTAGTGTTAGTGTGTTAACTTAATAAACTAGAAATACGAAATTAATGTCTAGTCTAGTGTGCTATCAGCTTAATCAACTATTAGCTAGGAAGATCTTTAGTCATTATTTTTGTGAAGATAGAGTAAAGAGTGGACTTGCTAATTTACCAGTGCTTTACCTTCGTTGATTCCAAGCATCGAAGTTCCTCAAACAATTTAATTTATCAATTATTGTTAATCCTTGGTTTCTGGTGTAATTTGTGTTTCAAGTTTGAAATTATTTTTGTTAATTAACGAAATGTTGACAGCAATAAACTGTTGTTCATTATGTGATGCTACACCATTGACCGTCGTCAGCCGTAAAACCCGTTTTAAAAAGAGCAGGCAACAGGAGTCGATGACAGCGTTCCTTTGTCAGTTGTCAGTGTGGAATGAATTGTTATAATCACTAAAGGGAGATGGGTCCAAGAGACGTAATACTTGCTATTTGAAGTTGAAATTTCAGATGTTGGATGAAGGTATTTATTGAATTAGTGAGGCTTGAGGCTGTAGGTTGTAGTGTAAATAGGGTAACAATTTTGTGCTGTTCATTGTTTATTTGGTTGTTGTTGTGACTGTAACGGTAAAAGCTCTATGCATCTTTTGTTATTTAAATCGTAATGAATGCTAAAAGTTTGTTTAATTTAAATAATAAATGATCTACCTACTTTTATTTTTATTGTTTTGTGTAAAACTGATGCTAAATTCGTCTGCACAGGACAGCCAGCATATTGACCACGAGCCACCTTATTTATCAAGTCTGAAATTCAACGCTCAACAATGTCAGAAGATCAGTCAGCACCTAAAGGAGGATCTCCGGAGCAAATTCCGATGTGTAACATAGTCAATGTAAAGTCAGCAGATGATATTCTAAATGAACTGTTTACAGAGTTAGGCTCAAAAGATCTTAACGAGAGTTTAGAGAGTTTTCTAAACCCTGTTAAAAAGAAAAAGAAGCATAAAGAAAAAGTCAAGGAAAAAATCAAGAAGAAAAAGAAGGAAAAGTTAAAGGATAAAGAACATCGTAAAGAAAAAAAACACAAAAAACTAGTTGACGACGGAGGTAATGGCGATAGCGGTAGACACGGTTCAACTTCCGTGAAACCACATGACTCATCAGTATCCCCTACAAAGAAGCGAAAAGGGGATAAAAGTAACCATGAGCCGAGCATTTCCGATTCCCAAAAACATTCTAGTCCAAGTTCTAGCCAGTTGAAAAAGAGGAAGCTGAAACATGAGGCTGTAGACATCGAAGAAGGGGAAATCGTGGACAGGGTTAAAGATAAAGATAGGCATTCAAAACACCAGAAATCTAAGAAGCGTCATTCGGATTCTAATGATTTGGAAAGGGATACTTACATGTCAGATGGCTCGTATGAACGGGGACGTCATTCTCATCGTGACCGTAGTAAAGACCATAAGTATCCAGAAGTGCCATCGTCGTACGAACGTAGTAATGCGGAAGATGCATACTCAAAAAGCGATCGCGACCCAGATAGGCATATTGGGGATGGAAATAAGGGCTTCGAAAGAAAATCTCGCTATCATGACAGTGATCGAGAGCGAGACCGTGATTATGACACTGACCGAAAAAATTCGCCGTCAAGAACCTCAGAGTATCGACATGTTGATAGGAACAATTCACCTTCTCGACATCGGTCGGAAGGTCGATTTGATCACAGACAACCCAGTTATAGGCCTAACAATAACCGAAGGTTTGACTATAATCATGAAGACAGTAGTAATGGGGGGAGGAAGCCTTATAGGTATGCACCTAGTCAATATGGTAGATCAAGGTCAAGGTCACGATCAAGATCTAGACACCCATCGGACGTTATTGACAAACCAAAACTCTTGGAAATTGCGAGACGGAATGCAACGCTACTCATGAAGAAAGGAGTTTTGCCGACGGACATCTTTTCACGAGATCAAATCGTTGCTATCAAAGCCGGTGGTAAGAGTGTGGAAGAATTAACTTCGTACTGTCGTCGCTTAGCTAAAAATGAATCCCATGGTGGGGATGAATTCGATGGAAATAACTCTGGAAATGAATCTGATGGGCATGAGCCCACGCATTTTATTCACCACCCTTTCGTGGTTAAAGATCGTCCTATGCCACAGATCACACTTAACATTCGCAACGCAGTTCCCTTACCTGTCCGAACTCCACAAGAAATGGCTATAGAGAATGCCGTCCGTAAAACACAGTTCCCGGTATCCAGTGGTTGTCAACACAGATATACAGAAATCAAGGAACTGGAATGGAAGGAGGTGCAGAAGGATACCGATAAGGACAAAAAAGTTGGTAAAAATGAATTGGCTTTGGTTCCCCTTTCAACGGAAAAAAAGGCTGTTGGCACCGTGGTTCCAACAGTAGCGAAAGCCGAGGCAACGGAAGCTGTTGAAAAATTAACCCCAGAAAAAGTCGACAGTAAAGATACGGGAATATCTGTTGAGCCTCCCATTCTTCCTCATGTGGACATTGGCTCTGTCATTTCAGCTAGGTTGAAGGCAATGCGTACTCTGAAGGAAAATCCGGAATCACAAGAAGCGAAGAGTCAACTTACTAATGCTCTGCAGGAGGTACAAATATCTCTTACAAATTCTGTAATGTCATTTTGAAGTAACATACTCTCTCTCATTTATCCTGTGCAATGTTTTAAACTAATTATTAAAGGTTAGGTAGCATAAAGTAATTCTCGGAATAATTTTGAATTGTTAATTAATATTGAATAATTATAAATATTGGTAGATGGAACAGTGGGCTCAAGCAAAAGCACTAGAACCTAAATTTCTGACGGCGTCAGATCTAGGGTCTGGTCCCCAAGCTTGGGCCAAGCGGGATCAACTTAAGAATGCCAAGGAGGTTGCCAGTGGAATGGGGATGCACTTGCTTCAGAAGATGGGCTGGCGGCCTGGGGAAGGCTTGGGAAAGAACAAGGAAGGAAGCACGGAGCCTTTAGCGTTAGATGTCAAAACGGATAAAAAGGGTCTTACTTCTCAGGCTGATCTCAAGGTCAAGGGACCACAAGCCAATCTGAATATGATCTACGATCTAAGCGGTAGTAGTTCATTATACGTAGCATTAATATCATATATTGACGAAATGCGTGGGGATCCAAGTTTTCCGTGGTTTACATTTACTTTTATTCTTTGCGCCTTGTAGGGAAACATCCCGTTTCAGCCCTTATGGAACTTTGCACAAAGCGAAGATGGGGTCCTCCGTCCTTTGACCTTTGCTTTGAGCATGGGCCGCCTCATCAGAAATCGTTTGTTTTTAAAGTTACCGTGAATGGTGTGGAGTATCAACCATGTATTGCTACAAATAATAAAAAGCTAGCTAAGGCAAATGCTGCCGCATTTTGTCTTCAGTCCTTAGGTCTACTCAAAGCTACTCCCCAACCGTCGGCCCCGCCTGAAACCTTACAAACTGTTCCATCATCACTACCCCCCGGCCCTACGGGAGATACGGGCATTAAAATGATTCCTTCGCACTTGCTTCAAACCGTTTCACACAATCATCCATAAAAATATTTTATATAATACTACTTTTCTTGTGGGCTTTAGAATAGTTACGTTGTCTAACTGAGCACTGGTTTATTCACACTTTCCCGAGAGCCTTAATGACGCGAAATTGGTAAAGATATTTTTCTAGCATTCTTTCCTAAAGAATAATGTGTGATGTTATCTACAACAAGAGTATGAATCTAAACTTGTAAACTGTACCAGTAGCTTCTTAAATTACTTGTGTATTTGGCACTGTTTTTTACTGTCTTCACGAAGCGTTCATTTAACTGTATACTAAAAATGGATTTAGTTAATAAATTAGTTTGAGTCAATACATACTTTCCTGTCTAACTGCAACATCTCAACATGTGTAGTAACATAAGTTGTAATATAGTATGCGGTTGTAATTTAATTGTAGTTATAACAATGCTATTTTATCAGCATGACTTTAAAACCAGGAAATGAGTAATGGAATGGTTTAATGGTTGTCTTACGTTCCATTGATGGGGCTCTATATTGTAATATTAAATTCAAAATTGAAAGCAGACTAGTTTCAGTAAATTGAACATAATATAGTTGGGCTGGGCAGGCAAGTATAAGTATGTAGTAATAGACCAATAATTCGTGATATTCGCATTTCCAACTTCGTATAGTTATTCGGACAGAACTATTATTGTTACTTTTGATGTAAGAAAAAAGAGTTAATATATATTATATGCATACATAATTTGTAAAGGGGTGTGCATATGTAATCATGCCTATGTACTTATAGATGAATCGTTTCATTAAATAAGTATACCTTGTATGTTCTTTAAGTATTTATGCAATAAATTTCGTGATTGATGACATTGCGTAAAGTATTCCCGTTACCCGTTATATTTTTTGCGTCAACTCAATGATAAAAACTGGAGAGCAGCCCGCTTCTAACTACTTAATTTATTGTACAATGAAAAGTAATGTAAACAATTATTAGAAAATAAGCACCCATATATACAGAGGTGCCTATATTTATAGTTAGTTCGATTTCTCATGGAGCTTTTCGATTTCGATTGACAATTCTCGAAGTCCTGCAACGAGTTTATTTTGGTCAGATTCAGACATCCAGTTGCTTTGATGGGAAGTATCCCCACCGACGCTACCTTGGCCCTGCGAAACATCATAAAATATAATTAATCATGAAGTATGATGTCGGCCATTACAGTGGGGTAAAATAAAATCATTAAAATCGGCTACTGAAGAGATCGACATCAATTCTAATCAACAAACGACAATTTCTCATTTTTTTCACTAATTTTAGTCTACACTTCTGCAAAAGTAGGTAGTTAACTCGAAATTACTGATAGGGCATACTTTTGATGAACCAATATCAAAGTGAAGTCTAGCTAGGCGCTCTTGCTTCGCTCGGATAGCTTCCATTGTGTCCAAGGAATGACCATGTCCTATACAATCGAATCATTATAATGTCAAAGGTTAGCATTTTACTACCTCATACACCCAGAAAACATAAAATCAATCCTAAATATATTATTTAATAAATACTTCTAATAATGTACACAGTACACATATATTTATTTAAAAACAAAAGTACAAAAGACTGAGTGCAGGTTTGTTGTGAAAGGTTTTGAGAAAACCGTCTTTAGACGCAAGCAGGAAACTTTTAAAGCAAGTTGTAAAAATAATACTACCTACATAATTTACTTCAAAGATGAGGGTCCTAATTGTGAACACGCCAAAAAGCAAAACATTTGGCAGTAAATCCGTTGCAAGCTGATCTTAAATCTTATTTTGCAGTTTACTAAGATTTTGGCCATGGTTCGCTTCAACTTATGACACAATTAACTTGCTTCAGCACCAATCGAAAATGTTGACTTTCGAATTTTTCGAAAACTACACTTTACGCTTTCAAAAAAGTTTGACACCCAAATTATCAGTCACATGTCATAATACAAACAAATACTTCGTTATAACACTGTTAAGACTGAAACATTTTAAAGTAATTTTGCAAATCTAACGGTGCTGAAGTATGTGAAACAAGAGGTGACCACACTTCTTGTTCACCTTACCTTGTTTTTCGGCTGTTTTCGTTTAATTTTTCATCAGTCAGCAACCACAAAACAAACCAAAGTATGCATTTTGTTTTAAAATAATAATAGGTCTGAAGAACCTACTTACCTACATGCGAAAGTCTTTAGCGAGAAAAAAATACTTAAGAAAAATCAAAATTTTGACAACTGAATTTGGCCATTTTGAATTCCATAAAAAGTTAAAAAAGAATTTTGGACTTTGTCGATTTTTACGCGTTCAATTTTAAGCAGGCATTTCGAAATTATACCACGTAAAGGGGAGTACGTAAGCCGTAGATTGCACTCAAAAGTTGAATTTTCGCAGCTTCTCCGGTACGAAAACGCCAACCAGTGACCATAATTATGGACTGATCACCATTAGCATGGCTACTACTACACTTTTAATTAAAAAAATATCCTGTTAGCATAAAAAATCATCTTTTATCCACTAACCTGCACTATTCCGACCCATAAGCACTTTTCAGCATTTCACTGTTACCGCATAAAATTTTTCGCAATTACACCCTTCTCGCAAAACTTGATCATGGTTGCTTACGACATCAAATTTTTCAACCACGCCATACTTCGTGCCATATTTCGTGTAAGTAAAATATAAAAAATATAAGTACCCATTTAAAGGAGCCGGACTACTAAAAATCTGATACTAATTTGAGTTCTTAATTTACTTCCACAAATTAGAAAAGCCAATATTTTTAAGTATCCGGAAAACGTGCTATAGTTGGCACTTGAGTAATTAAAATGCATCATAAACCAACTTACTACGATGGTCTGCCCGCATTTATCATCAGTTTTTCACGATTACCCGCACTCACCCTAATAAAGCTCGCTAGTACTAACGCAAATTAATAGTTGAACTCACCAAAAGCACTGAGATCGCCGGAATGAAAAGAAGTGAGAAGAGATAACAAGGCGTTTTCCATATTCTTCACTTCACTAACAGCTGACAGGAATGAATGACCTGGTGGATCATTTGTTCCCCCTGGAGCGGACGACATTGTGGTTCAATTTTTCTGACACCTACAAATTATATTCAATCATATTTAGGTACAGGTGATAGAAATGGAGAAAATACTTAATAGCATAACGATATAAATCACAACTATCAACTATGTTTTAGAGTGAGAGTAATTTTTAGAATTATTGTATATACATAATATACATCCCTATCCCTAGCTGCCTAATAATCAATTGGTACGTTTTGTTAAGTAATTCATGATACGTATAAGTGCAACGGACTGTAGTAACAGACTACTCTTTTAACGTTCAAATACGCAATTCCGATTCAAATTTTTCAACTGAATACTGTAAAACAAAAGAACATCCATTTGGAGAAAAAAAACACCCAATGAGTAATCTTGTATTAGTTTTCAAGAGTATCTAGTTAAGCACAGCACCGTTGACATGCAATAAAAAAGTATTTGTTAGAAGTTAAGTATGCTTCATGCACTTTTGTTTTGACCTGAAATTGTATCCTGAACCGTGACTGCATTATTATACTATAGTCAATAGAGTTGCGTCCTATTTTGTATTTATATATCTAGGTTACATAAATTGTAGTGTTACATTATGTTTTCCAGCTTCTGCAGTATCAATAAATTATTGTTTCGAAATAGTTTTAGTAACCGTTCAGGATCCACAAACAATCTCTGCATCGGCAATCTGCAGGATCCAACGGACTGCCTAACATACTGCCTAACATACCTCCTCAGACCCTCCATCATCCATCATCCTATACTATTTAGTGCCCGTCGGGTCGGTCCAAATGTCAAAGTAATTTCATTACATCTAAACCCAATGTCTCACTTGCTCAGGAGGGCAATAACTGTGTACACGGCAGAGATGATACAATTGACGGCTGTTCTTTACTTACTGTCCCCAAACATTTTTTTTTGTCCCACTCAAATTCACCATCTAAGAGCATAATAGTAAGTACCTAACGCCTAATTTGTCATGCCTGTCCCCGCGTACAGAAAAGATTTGCCTTGGAAAGCAAAACAAGGTTACTCAACGCTGCAGTAAATTAGTAGGGCTCGGGACAGATACGATTTTGACATTCGTGTTCCAACTTCATTGTAGTCAGGTCACCACCCACTGAAAGGCTATTGGCTATGCCAAACGTTTTCATACAAAAATGAAGTGAAACGAAAAAATAAAGGGAAAGGTACGTTTCACATTTTCCTTCAGTTTGAAAATGTTGAATTGTAGTTAAATCAGTTTGAAAATGTTGAGGTGTAGTTATAAATCAGTTTGAAAATGTTGAATTGTAGTTTAATCTGTTTGAAAATGTGTTGAATTGTAGTTAACTCAGTTTGAAAATGTTGAATTGTAGTTAAATCAGTTTGAAAATGTCTTGAATTGTAGTTAAATCAATTTGCAAATGTTGAATTGTAGTTAAATCAGTTTGAAAATGTTGAATTGTATTGTAGTTAAATCAGTTTGAAAATGTTGAATTGTATTGTAGTTAAATCAGTTTAAAAATGTTGAATTGTATTGTAGTTAAATCAGTTTGAAAATGTCTTGAATTGTAGTTAAATCAATTTGAAAATGTTGAATTGTAGTTAAACCTATTTGAAAATGTTGAATTGTAGTTAAATCAGTTAGAAAATGTCTTGAATTGTAGTTAAATCAGTTTGAAAATGTTGAATTGTAGTTAAATCAGTTTAAAAATGTCTTGAATTGTTAGGAGCAGTTACTACAGTGACTGAAGCTATAAAAACCATTAGGGACAGTTACTAGGTTACTACAGTGACTGAAGCTATAAAAACTATTAGGGACAGTTACTGAAGTAGTACAAACTATTGGGGACAGTTACTTTTTCTCGGGACAGTAAGTAAAGAATCCCCCAATTGACAATGTACAGGTCACAATAAATAATACAATAATTGCACAATACAAAACAAAATTGTGATAATTAATTGTCCACTCCACAACCATTTTGTTACAATAGGAAATAGATTTTAAAGTTTTAAAGGTTATACACACTTACTAGTCTAGTTGCTCAAATTACCACTTACCACTTTACTGCACTTAATTGGGCAGTTTCCCCCTGAATCTATCGGTGGACTGGTGGACACCACACTGGAGATATTCAAGTTCATAAACAACGATCGACTGGATAAATCGAACCTACCTAATCGAAATAAATGACAAAATGTATGCGTTTGTTGATGTTAATGTTTTGGATTTTGGAGCTGCTAGATAGTTCTCAATAGCCAGCCAGAGAGAGAAAGAAGGAAAAAGCGACCAAACTAACAACTAACAAACGAGAGTAGAGTTTCGTAAGAGCTATAGTTATAGACAAGGTGCCTACTAACGATTAATATTTAATTGAGGTTGTTGTTTGTATTTGCCAAGGTCACTTGACAAGGTCATACAGTCAAGAGTAAAAAGGGAAAGGGGTTTTGAGGTTTAGGTCAGGTTTTTTGTTTATTTTGTTTTTTGTTAATTTTAAGGAGATTTGGAAAGTAGTGGGCATTTGCTTAGAAATCCTTGGGAAGGAGTTGTTGAAGAATCTACGCGCGCTCCTTGCAGTGGTCAGTGAGTGTGAAAAGGGAAACGAAAAAAGGCTCAATTCTCAATCTCGGGGATTTTTCCTTCTTGAACTTGGCATTTTTGGCTTTGGTTCAGTTGCACCTGGAGTCTGCCTCCGATGGCGATAGCACCTTTTCCCTTCCTTTTGTAGTCAAGTGAACGTCTTCGTCAACTTCCTCTCGTCCCCGTGCCGTTATGACTTCCGTCACTTCTGTGTCCGTTCATCAAATCCATGACTGCTCCCGAAATCCCGGTTCCGGTTACATCCCGTAACTAGGAGCCAGACACCCTTTAGAAGCGAATCTAAAAATTATTCTTAAGGACTTCATACTTGGACCATAAAGTGATCTGCAAAGGATTTATACACTTCCCATTCCCATGAATCCCATGTTGCACGTTGCACTACCAACTACTGACACTGACTGTCCGGTCTTGTCGGCATGTCTTGGGAATTCAAATTGAACATTGACATTGAAATATAAAATCTGTTTTCTGCCATAATTTTGTAGTGTAAATCTTTTGAATAATTTAGTATATTTTGGGATAATTTAAGTACCATAAATAATCACACACAGCCAACAGTTATAAAGTTAGGTTCAACATGAGTGGTGGAAGGAAAGAAAAGTTGGGGAGTGAAAATGGATTTGAAGAATGGGTAAGTAAAGTACTTATTTGAATTTACTGGAACTTGGAACAGTAAATAATAATTTTGAATTTGTAATACATGCAATCGAACTGAGTTAGGTAATCTAACTTACGCATGTATGCACTTAAAGTGTAATTTTATGCTGATGTATGATTAATTGTGCGTTTGTGGTTAATTTTTGATCGTAATGATACTTAAGTAAGGTCAGAGGTGTTGTAGGTCGTAGGTATATTGGTCGTTGGTGAACAAAAACGAACTGTTTTAACTCAAGTACTGTTGGTTATTTTTAGGGCGGCTACATGTCCGCTAAGAGAGCCAAGCTAAATGCCCAGTTCAATGAATCTGCCCAAAATGGTTGTGAAAGTAACATTTTTGCTGGAGTGACAATTAATATCAATGGACACGGTAAGAACTAATTTCGTTCTGTTAACTATTCTACAGGAAAGTATTTGTCAAGTAAAATATTAATTTTAAGGGACTTTGAATGAATAGATATGTAATTCATTTTGAATTTTGGTAAATTGTTTTAGTGAGTCCAACCAATTTGCGTACAATATTTCTACAACACGGTGGGCAGTATGAACCATTCCCATCTTCTTCCACTAATTACATTATAGCCACCAATCTCTCAGAAGCCACTAAAAGGTGATAGATTTTTTTACAGTTTACCCACAAGTACACTTGTAATTTGATTGTACAATTATTGTGGAGCTTTCAAAATGTATTCCACCTGTGTAAAAGCGCTCACTTATATTTATTAATTAGCGTATTGATTACTTGTCAATTCAGAAATTGGGGGCATAAAACAGTTCGACCCGAATGGATCGTTCAGAGCATTTCAGCCGGCAGCGTATTAGATCACCGGAAATTTCTTTTGTACGATTACAACGAGTAAGTTCATTCAAGCTCAGTTTCTTATTAAATTTTTATTTTGAAAATCCGTCCAAGTTGGACCTGCTGATTGCATTTTAAAACATTCTTTCAGTAGATCACTTACAATTTAGTTTTAGTTTCATTGGATTTATTTTTCAACTGAATGTAGGGAACAAAAGCAGAAAACTCTCATGCAAGCTTTTCAATTGACAACTGATCCTGTTTCTAAGAAGCCGGATGGAAAGGTTATCGTTTCTTCCTCACCTCCTAAAGCTAGGATTAATCCAGTCAAATCTATGACCCACCAAGAACAAAATCAGAATAGTGAAGCCTCTCCAAATAAAGGTAATTCTTTGCGTTATAGATACGGTTATGCTTGTTTGTAAAAGTATGTGTAAAGATATATGAACAACTATATTTGACAAGTATTAGTGTACGCCTAACTGTAACTTCAGTTTCCTACTATTTCGTTATTTTCTTTTAGTCAATCGTAGACTTATGGCGTGGGAGGATGGATTCATTGACGAATTTTGGGATCATTCGAGACTGCACAATATATCGACCATGAAGCGGCTTCTACAGCAACATGTTGGAAGAATGAGGAGAAATCGGGACTCCCACAAATTTCCAGAGCTAATTCAGTATGAACAAGAGATACGTGCAAGAGGCCAAAATCAGAATTCCACCGAGTTTACTTCAAGTGACAGTAAGAATGGCTGATGCAGAATTCTTTGTGATTATTTACTTCGTTCGTGTTATTATAATATTATTAGCATATTGTCTGCATTCAGTTCTAAAGCATTGGTCTGTTGGTTTTCAGCCGTACTTTTTCTTATCGATTTGGACTGTTTCTTTGTTGCGGTGGGACGCTTAACTCGGCCACATATGATAAATCGTCCTGTTGCTGTCACACATTTTACTGGGACAAAAACTGTTCCATCCAATTCAGACATTGCATGTGCCTCTTACGAAGCACGAAAATTTGGTGTTTTCAATGGAATGTGGGTGTCTGAGGCAAGAAAACTTTGTCCTGACCTTGAAGTCATACCTTACGACTTTCAAGCGTATAAGAGAGTTTCTGACCAGTTTTGCAATTTAGTCGCTAAGTACGAACATTTTACATGTCATCATTTCTAAACTTGTAATATAATTTATGAGTTTTATTGTTTCTGATTTAATGCGTGCCTTATGCACAGGGAAATAAGTGATGTCATTTAATTTTAATGTATTGTTTGTTTTAGTTTAACACTGGACATTGAACCAGGAAGCTGTGATGAACTTCTTGTTGACTTCTCATCGGTCTTGAGAAACATCACAGGTTCTTCACCGCTAAATTTGGCTGAATACCTGAGAAGGCGAATTTTTGAAGAGACGCAATGTAAAGCGTCCATTGGGATTGGAAAAAATCGCCTTCTTGCAAAAATGGCATCAAAGAGAGCAAAGCCTGATGGAGTGTTTATTATCAATGGTAGTAACCTAGAAGAATGTATGAGAGACCGACCACTTACTGAGATTCCCGGTATCGGAGCCAATATGATAGACAAATTGATATCGCAGTATCCAAATGTGAGAACTTGTGGTGAACTTTCACAAATAAAATTGGAGGAGCTTAGAAATTTGTTTGGGACCAAGAAAGGAGAGACGATATACAAGTATGTGAACAATAAACTACGTTTAAAAGCATAAAATACCATTTGAATATTTTCAGCAAAAATGTGCAAGCGAATATCTTATCATGTTACACATTAGGGACTGTCCATCCATGATATCAGCGATGATTTACGTTTTTTGGGACCCACCAAAAGACAACTTTTTAACATTACGATAAATAGAGACATTTTAGGGACCCACCGACCTAATCGATGATATCATTTATGGACAGCCCCTTATTTACAAAACCTTTTAATTTTCTAGAATTATTTAAATATTAAATTACTATTGGTATGCTTTTGATTATCAAATGTCAAAGATAATTAAAAATTAAATCAATTTAAACTTACGCATTTATCTCTGTAGACATATGATGGCAAACTACCGTGAACCTACAAGTAGTGAAAATAATATTTTCTGTGTAAAATTTATACTTGTAGCGCAAGTCGTGGAATTGAGGAAACCAAGCTAATGTTTGATTATGAACGTCCCAAGTCCATATCCATCGATATTAACTACGGAATTCGTCTTCAAGAACGAAATCAACTTGAAAAACTCCTGTGTAACATGGCCAAAGCTCTGAGCAAACGAGCGGAGGAAGCTGAAGCTTACGGAAGTAAAGTTCAGCTGACAGTTTTAACGCAGCAGAAGGGAGCTCCAGAGCCCAAGAAATCGGGTGGTCACGGTTACGTAGATGTTAACAATAAGAGCGGGTCGCTCATGAATCCCACAAGAGATTTTTCCATTATTTATAAATCTTTATTGTCCCTCGTAAAACACATCACAGTGCCAGTTGACAAATATCGAGGTATAGGAGTCCATCTCCATGGATTGAAATTTGATTTCGATGGAAATAAACAAGGTGTTCAACAGACCATTTTAAATTCCCTTATTAAAGGTCAACAAAGAACGGAAAGAGGTGGGAATCCTAACAGTAGCAGTAATAACGTGATGCCGAATTGTTACAGTTCTAAGCAACATAATACTGTCGATTTGAGTGCCGATGCTGACTCGAGTGTACCTTGTGATACCAGTATTAGTGTACCTGAACCCCCTGCGAAATCTAATGACAACAATGCTAATAGCACAGTTCATAGTAGTAATGATTCTTCAAGTGTAAAAATAGACCTCAGTGTTTTAGCAGCACTTCCAGATGACATTGCCAGTGAAGTTAGGGATTTTTTTTCTATTAAAAATCCGAATTCGGATCCAGTTGTAGATACACATTCGCACTGTAGAAATAATAATAATAGTGAAGACGTACCAGTCGCTTCTACTTCTCGAGCTGCAATAATTCTCCAAAACCAGGACGCGAAACAGCGGGAGCGTGATGCTGCTCAGGAAACTAGGAGGAAAGATGCATGTTTAAAGTATCCTCAAGTCCAAAATCCTTTTGAAAATATTTCTCAGCTAAACGAAAGTTTCATGGATGCCCTTCCGGAAGAAATTCGCGAAGAGGTGGAAGCGGACTTTAAAAAGGTAAATGAGACAATATCAGTTAATTTTTCGTGCATTTTTGTTCTTACGAATCCACTATGACCAAATAGCCTAGGATTTAAAATGCCAGAAGCCGTATTTACTTACCATTATAAAGATTTAATTTTGGTGGATAATTTGAAAGCTAAATATCTGGCTCGCTTAAATACGAAATTTCAGATTTTAAAAAAATCGTTGAGGGTAGATGGGATGGCTTGAAAGGGAAGTACGCACATAATATGAAGAATCCTTCCAATGCATTTTAAATGACATTAGAAACGTAATCGACCAGATCTTCTAAAATTGTAATCAGTAGTTCGAAATCTCTACATCTGCGTAATATTTCAATTTGTTGAAATACCGCCACCCAACTGTTTTCACCTTACCAAAATGTTGTGATTTAACTAAGTCATTAAAACCGAAATAGCCTAAAAAACGTTGCATACATGCAAAATGTACTTTCACAATAAGTACGTCATTTTGTAATTCTGTGCCAAATGTGAGCGACTTTTTTTTAATGTTCTGAATTTCATCCTTTTCAACAACGAAGTTTGTCACAGTGGAGTCGTCTTTTAAGAAGTATAAGGGGGTAGATGCAGCGCTGGTTAACAGCAAGATGAGTCTACTGTACCTACTTCATTTTTCATCTTAAAAGATGAATTTAAAAAATCAGTCAAAATAGTATGAAAATCAAATTCTGTTCGTCTTAAATCAGCATGCGCAAGCTATATTACAGCGGGTAAGTAGGTATTCACATTCATCCAGTAATTCTGAATTCTTTTATTCTCTATTCTGGTACATAGCCAATTCGGTACTTTGTACTTTAAAATGTAACCGCGCTCAATTGCTTGTTTTGCATTTTTGCGGTTAAACCATAGTTTGTTGTTCTGTCATTTTAAAGCAGTTCATCACGAATGACTCAACAACAACTGAAGCTGAAACCAACGAATTTTTGTTTATGTAGTAATAATTAATAATGTTAATTTCTGTATCAAGGCAAAAGGAAATAACGGAAATCCAAATCCGAATGCTCGATACCATTCTCCAGAAAAGAAGACCAGTCCATCGCCCAAAAAGATCTCGAGGGCTAGTGAATCCGTTCTGAAAAGTACAAAGTCCGTGGTAGCTACTAATGAAGTTCCCACTGGGAGAGAAAGTAAATTAACTAGCCATGGAAGTTCGAGGCAGCGGCAGACGAACAGGAAAATTGAAGAAGATGCAAAAGACATGGAAAAAGACGACGAAAAGGAAGCTCATCGTACCGTGCGACTCCTGCCAAATGAAAAGCCTGAAGAAGTTCCATTTAACCGAATAAATTGGTGGAAGTACACAAGTAGAGATGCTTTACCTACAGAATCCAACCCAGAAGGATTTACAACCGTTGTATACCCAGGAACAACCAAGCTGATCTCACTGCCGGCCCTCAATGATAAGACTGACATAGCCCAAGTTCGGAATATAATACGGGAAGGCATTCATACATTACCAAATCCTACTAGTGGTGATTTAAAGGGATTGACGGATTATTTTAATCAACTCATATCCGGTCATTTCTTGAAACACACGCAGTTATTGTTGAAATTTTTAAATAGGTAAGTTCACAGTGGTATTTGCTTTTTATTGCGTCTTTGAATTATTCACTTTTATTTATTAGAGAAAATGTTTTGTACATTTACCAGTTACCTATATTGTTATTATTTTGGTAAAGTGCCATACACGGGATATAAAATTCAGAAATATAAAATATTCAGTTAATCAATGCTTTCCTAAACTTGCCAATTCGGTATGCATGTTCGTAATTTCATGCCTTTTGAAGAGAAGCAGTATGCTACATATAAAAGGATGGTAACTGAACTGTAGTTAGGATTCTTGAAAAAAATCTGTTACTCCCCTTGTATTGTATTTTTCGAACGTCTAAAGAACGTTTTGAATGGTATCAACGGCAACGGCAGTATTACATATGTATACGTATACCTATAAATCTATTTTTATTTCTAATTTTCAGGCTTGCAGGCGAACCTACTGTGAATGGCAAATGGTCAAAAATATTTAAATCAATAATCTACATTAGTCAGAACAAAATCAAGAAAATATTTGGATTCCCCATTCAACTCAATGATATAGAAGATGAAGACTTGTTTTGATTCAGGTCTCCAAGTCGTTGACTTGCTGTCTACATTTAATTGTACAAAAACGAAGCATCACAAACATGGTAATTCTTATTCATGGTCTACTGGTTTGTGCACTACTCACCACCATTCATCGGGAAAATTCAGTTAAGGTAGCTTTGTGTTTTGTGATGGGAGGAAACAAGCTGTGATGTCCGCGTCTCATGATTCGTCATAGGGCATAAGGAAGGTCCTGTCTATGGAATCAGCAATTGACAAATTATAATTCTACAAATTAATGTGCTGACGACATTTTCAATTAATTGTTTCATTGTCATGGTTGCTCAAATGTTCAATTTTAGTCCTGCAAGCTGGAATTGAAGCAGGTATAGACTTCGCCGTGTTGCCCAAACGCTGGACGCTGTTACAATATTATCATATGAGAATTAATATTTGTAAACTTTATTATTATGATTATTTAAATAACTACGATGAGCATTATTGCAAGCGTCTGGTGTTGTGCCCAAGCAATTTGGCTAAATATGCATAAGATGATGTATGTAAGTAGCTAGGTTACAGTAGTTACCTTTTTATGAGTGATTATAGTACAATTATTACGTATGTTTACGATTAGCTTATGTATAATATCTACTACCAAAATAAAGTTTCACAAGTGCATAATTGCAGATATTATTATAACTAGTATATGCATTAACTACTCGAATTTGTTTTGTGATTTTACGTGCATACTTATAACGTAGGTAGGTAAGTAATGTGCTTTCTTTAAGCTTTTGGATTGCTAAGCATTTCCATATGTGCAGTTGGTGGACATCCCGTTCATGGTTGACGTTTACTGTTATTATACTCCACAGCGATATTTTAGAACTACCTGCATACCTAAATAAATATGAATAATATATGAAGCATTAAGCATGCTGAGTAGTAGCAGAATAGGCGTGGTATAGTAACTATAGGCAAAAAGACACTCGGGGTTAGGAAACTCAATTGGCATTAAAAATTGATTTATTTTGGACCAACTGGAAGTTAAAATAATAGACCATCGTGGTAGTGGATCAGTTGGCAGTTTCATATGTTACATATGGTACAAGAGGCAGTAAATAAAAGTTTAAAAAATATTCACTTAAATAATTTACGAAGATATAAAAGTTAATACGTATGTATATGCAATGAAAATGAAATTTTTATTGTTTTAGTTAGTGATTGCCGAATTGCCTGTGCAGGTCGTCCGCGTTTCTTCTTTTTGAGACAGTACGAGTCTGACACAGACTATGCTGCAAGTGGAAACTGAATTAATTTGTGAACTGCTACGATATTTCCGCACACCTTGCCTGTTGTTCAAGTTGGTTGTTTGGCTGGACAATTGACTCTCGGGAAGAATTGACTAGATTGACCTGCAAGTTGAAGCGATCCGTTGCTTGCTACATTCCAGTACTTTTACTCATATTTTGGAACCGACATGTATAGTAATACGAATTATGGCATGTAATGCAATGTAAACTTTTTAGCATACCTAAGCATAAATTGAAAAGCAAGGAGCTCCAATTCCATACGATCATTTTTAAACTGTGTAAGACCTACTGAAAATGTGATGGTAAAAATCTAAAGGATGACTGTATAACTGATAACAGGCAAGAAGTACGGACCCAAGTACAGGCTGTCCCAAGAGTTATTTAAAAATCTGATAGAAACCCTTTCATTTATTTTTGGGAGTATTTTCACAAACTTTGGTATTGGGAACGTCGTGTGGGAGTATTGTTCGGTTTATTACTATCTACAATCTACTGTATACTTTGCTTATACAAGCGTATGCACCGGTAAACATTGTGCCGTATTTCAGCGAGCTGCCACTGCCGTTTCAGTTTGCTTTATTGTCTAGTCATCCAGTACACAATATGTATTGATTTCCAATGCAATGAAGGACCAATAAACTACAATAAGAAAAAAAAAATATACTAAATACTATGTAATACAGCAATTCAACAACAACATTACATACAAAGAAGCAAGTACATATATCCTGTATTTGTTGTAATTTAAGAGTTATTGTTGTTATCGTTCCATATTATTATTCCATTAATACCAAATGTCAGCAAAATCTCACTCCCATTTTATCTTCTGTGTGTCACTACGTTGAAAATAATTATTGCGACCAAACATAAGCATCGAAAGCACCATTCACAGAGCAGGTTCTTTGTTTTTGTTAAGTATTCCAGTGCTGTTTTATTTTAGTTGTACCTTTTATTTTAAAGTACCCTTTTTGCTAGTAAGACCCTACAAACGATTTTGAAGTCTTGATTTTTTAAAACAGTTTTTCGGTACGTCTTTACATTCCAGTTGGTTTACTTTTTCAACCAAGCATCGCGACTTCTACAGACTAAGTGATTTTTAAAAATCCATTTTGCTTTGATACAACCCTATCACAGCTTGGCTAGACCAATCAGTAATAATAAATAATAAGACCAGTCAGTGGGAAAAAAAGCAGTGAAAATTTGTGAATAGCTAGTAATGTGATCCCCCTTTAATACGTAGGTAGTACGTTGGTCGCTTGGCTCTGTCTCAGGTTTCTCTTACCCTTGCATGTATTAACATATCTAACAACAGTTTGCTTTTTGGAGTCTTTTTTTTTCTTTTAATCATCTTTTAATGCTCAGTAGTGGCCACGTTTAATCCTTTAAATTCTGGCTACCTGGTCATTTTTGTTGGCTGCTGCAGGTTTCAGGCCTCGGTTGAGAAATGGAGGCAGCGTTCATTACCATCATCGGTAAAAATATGCAAAAAAATTACCCTCATGTCGAAATGTGCTTACAATTCTTAAGATGAATGGTAATGTTGCCAGTGTATAAGAATCACCCCCGGAAAAGCATAGGCGGACCACCCAGTTCACTGTTCAGGTATTGCAGCACTGAGAAATACACCCCTGGACACGAATCCGCAGAGTGAATGCTTACGTCAAATAGAATTTCAATTAAAAATCTAACGAGTCTAAGATCTAAGATCTACGCCATTATTGCTAGATTTAAATTAATAAGTACTATTTCGAATGATGTTATCATGACCATCCGTGGTTCAATTCTTTATCATTAAGAATATTAAGTCTTGCTTTGTTTATGTAAACTAATTTAATTTTGTTAAACATTGATAACTCTCTTAAAAATATGCTGTCCTGTATGATGTGTCCTAAGTCCTACGATAATTTCAAATTCCGGAAAAGTATGACTATGAACGGATGAAACCCACGGATGAAGTCTGAATAATTTGACAGCTGAATGTTTAATCTGCAATAAATTCAACGTTTCATTACTTAAGGGTATTTTGTCCTACTTGGGTGTCAAGGGTATTTTTTCTAAAGGTATGTTGTTCGACATTCAGTCAATAGAACTGATAAGAAAATTATAAAAGTTCACTAGAGTCTAAAACTATATTGCGAAAACTCGTATGACAGCGAAAGTGAATCATTAGTCAGGACAAGAGCGGGATGACACATAAAACACGTTTATCGGTAAAATTAAAAAATGTGACCATTTGGTTATATAGTACGCATTATTTGGATAATACTGCGCGAGTATTTACTTAAGTCATAGTATTATAATAAATCATACTTCCATGTGAAGTACATGGTGCAATGGCCGCCGTAAGATATCCGCCGTAAGAAATCTTTCCACGTTATCTTTTTCTCTAATGTACTTTCGAAAGCCGACGTACTACAGTCAAGTGAAGATCTGATAAAGTCATAAATTAGAGTTTGCGCTGCCTTTTCGCATCTTTCCGTCTCAATCCAAGTCAAACTAAAGCAAAATATCGTAAAAACGTCAAGTACGTATGTACATAAAACATTAAAGCATTTGAATTGAAGCTTGAAGCAGACACTCAGTCCTGCCAATGCAATCTCACTAGCCGGTATTAGCATGCAGTACACGCACTCATAGTTAGTACTTACTTACGTTCGTGTGAGATGACATAACTCATAATTATGACAAACAAACAATGCGCCTCACTAGGTAAACATTTTCGCGCTACCTTTAATTTCCTTTTTCATAATTTTTTGTTCGAATTACCATTCTTTTGTGGGCCAATTTTCAGTATCCGTCGACGAAGGAAACAACGAAGGCAAAAAATGATATGGGTAAGAGGGGTGTTGTAGTTAAAGCCTTTATAAGTTATTCTATTGTGGAAAGTGTATCTGTAAACCTAACGAAGACTGTGTCTTACCGTACAGTACCGTAGTTTTTGTCTTGAGTTTCGTTAAAATAATTGTATAGGGAGATTTAAGGAGAATAGTGTCCTAAATAATAATAATGTAATTTAATGTAATTATTGTAATATTCGAGCGTCGAGCACTAGAGAAAAAATACTCTGTAGTGAAATGAACGTACGTACGGGGAGTGTAAGCAGTAACTAAGCAAAACTTGGCAACCAAACCAGCCTTATACCGAAGACTTGATTGTTTTAGAAACATCCATATAATTAAAGTACAGGTACTTACGGAAGTTAATGTATTTGGTAGGTTCTTGAAATGTTGAGATTAGGTGAAAAGAACTCGCGAGTGTGTGCGTACATACTGTGGGCTCGTGTTAATTCGAATGTGTAAACTTGTAAGGTACGTAAGTGGAAGGCCTCTATAATAATAATTATTGTATTTTTATACGGTAGATTATACGTATGAACGTGATACGATAGTCTTTTGTATTAAGTATATATAATAATATAACATTCATGAAATACACAGACATGTGATATTAGTATTAGAAACATACACAACATCCTCAGACACCGACGTCAGATCAGAATTGAGGCGAAGGCCTGTGGCTTGTTAACTTTGGTTCACTGATACTGATGCTGGCATGCGATGCAATAATCCGTAATATCTTCGGCCATGTAGGCCAACATGAAGATTCAACCGGTTCTCAGTTTTCATCTCTTCCATCTCACGTACCTATACCTACACATATCTTTAACAAATAAAATAATGAAAAAAGCTAATACATGCAGCCAGACAACTTCACCACGAAGAAACATGCATATATGATCCATATCTGATCTCCCCCTCCTCTCTCCTGTGTATATTATAACAGCTTTTACCCACTACCTAATCAACTAATCAACAATGATCATGAATTTGGGTGGGAAAAGAAATGCTCACAGACAGTTGTCAGAATAAAATAAAAGTACCTACAAAGGAACAAAATAATATGGAACGAAAAGCCGTATAATATAGGTGGCGTCAAAATATCAATACCAACGTCAATTTTCAAAACCAAAAAAACTGTTGCAAAAGGTGAAAAAAATATCTCAAACCGGAAAAAATAAAAGTCTGTCGATCTTGAGTCTGATTATCAAGAGCATCGTGTACTAAACTTGATCTTCTCCCGTTCAACAGCCCATCTCTTGTATGTTAGTTAATATTATACGTAGTTGAAATTGTTTGTTCAATGAGTATAAATTCTTAATCCCAAGCAATTCTTACGAAATACAAACATTTTACCAAAGAAGCCAGAAGAATGTTTCACGTTTTTGCACTATTAGTGTGTGTAGTGTGTGACAGGTGCCTACCTATAATTTACAATACTGCACAAACGGCTCTAGGTACATCTACTACTGTACTACTGACTGATTGTAATTTATGGAACATATAATTATACGTTCATATGGATGTTCATCTGATTTGATTATAGTAAAGTACAAAGTGTTCACACATGAGAAGCAATGCTAGTAAAACGAGAATGACTGACCTTTATTGAGGTGCAGAGTGGGGACGTTTCAAGTTTTAATTTATAATGGGTATTAATCATACACTTTGTACGTACTCGTACTTTTGCCTACTGCATTTGTAACAGATTGGATTTGTGTGTTGTGCTGAAATGCTGAATGTTGAACCGTTTCTAATAATTTCATTTCGTTCGTAGTGGATTTTTTTCGACGCTCCACGTTTCTTGTCACGTCAGATCCGGTCAGTCTTATTGCTGATCCTACTGTCCGCTTCATATGCTTAGCCACCACAACCACCACCATATCAGTACAAATGTAAAACAGCGAAAGCGAAAATGAAAACGAATACTAATAAGTTGAGTACCTACACACTTTGTAAACAAAAACTGGCTTTATTTTTTTTTACTTGAGAACTAGATGCTTGGAAAGTACTTACTTTGTAACTTAAATGTGCACTTAGGTAAGCAAAAAAATGCATTAAATTCCAATAAAAAACCAAATGAAAGTTTTTATTTTTTCAAATTTTATTATAGATATATTAATGTTTGCCCTGAAGAAAGCCTTTTATGTTTTAGCCAACTATCTACTACCTTCTCTGAGTTCGTAATCAAGTGGTCCTCATGGCAGTTATTAATAATTTCCTTTGAGATGCAAAGACTAACGAGTCGAGCCACACTTTCTTTGCTTTGGCCGTTGTCCTCATGTTGACAATGACTGGCGGACGTGAAGGTATTTGTTGACCGTTGACGGAACAGATTTCCCTCAAAAATTAAAAGTGGCTCGACTTTAGGACTTTACCAAACTATCTTCAAGTACCTTCGTACATACATACGTGGCTTCCCCATATTTACATTTTTCAGATGATTCCGCAACTCTCATGAAAGCACGCGATTCAATAGCCATCATCCACATTACCGTTGAGCCATTCATTCAGTAGTAATATTTAGTAGTTTACCTGCAGTGTTGTAGGTATGTTCTAGGAGGGTCTATGATAATAAAGCGATTGTAGGAAAAAATGTTCCAAGAGAAAATCTTCTCAAGTACCCGTGTACTAAAAATATGCAAAACGAATGTGTCATAATTTAATGGATTATTTGCATCAATTCCTTTGGTATTTTATGATTACCAGGTTGAAGCGGCCATGCAGTAAGTTTAGAGCACTAATTATAGTTCGTTATTATTTTTATGAACTGTGAAACACATAATGGTCCTTACAGTGACCGAGTGTGTGTTCTTGAAGTGACCCCAAATAAAATTTAGCTTATATTGTAAGCTTATAGTTTAGTTAGTTTATCCGCTTGATTTTGATATAATTTCTGAAAGAATAATTCAGACTAAATATGGACATCGGTGATTAATAGAGTATTTTTCTTAGGCTTCAGAAGTACAACTTGCAAGTTTTTTTTCTGATAAATTAATTTGAAGCCCGCTGTCACGGAGTTGTGGAACACTAGCTTTTCTGCCGGTAGTGACCAACCAAGAGTTCTTAAATTAATCAGTAGTATTCGTAAATACTGTAAACGATTTTTGCCCTTTTCTAACTGGTGTATTTCTTTCTACTTTCGGGGCGGGGGTCTAGAACCCCAAAGACCCCCCCATCATAGCTACGTGTCTGATTACTACTTAAAGAACTGAAGGAAGTCACTCAATAAATCTAGTGAAGTAACTCTACTATATCTCATGTACATATGATTCGGCACACGTGACCATTTATTCCTGGAACATTCTGTCCGTATCCCATGATATGCAGGTATAAGGTCTTCGGAGAAGCACTTTATATTTGATATCTCTTATGTTGTGCTTATTTTATATGGCTGAGCCACGCTTTGCCGTTGATTGGGATTTACGATTATGATTACGTACTTGCCTTTGTAAAGGAATGTATGTACATACATTGCAATGTTTTCCTTTTAAAGACTCCTGATTTGATGATTGAGCTTGAACCTCTTGGTCTTCATGAAGTGATAATATCAAGACCATAAGTGCAAATTGTAAACTATAACGTTTCCATACAATTAAACCTTTTAACCACCAGCTAATTGGAAAGGGATGGACACTGAACTGAAAATTGTAGCTATGGTGTCTTACCTGTTCTGTACCCATTGAGCCCCTCGTGTCTTTACCTTTCAGCAGTGTGCTTTTTTCCCTTGTGGATTAAATAGTAAAGCATCTGTTTCTGAAGCGAGTACACCACACTTTGCCAGCTTGTGTTCTGAGACTGACAATTACTGCAGTAACCACTGAAAAGTGAGGAACAAACGTTGCGTGGCTGTTGGACGCTAATGTGGTAGTAGTGACTAGTGACCCAGTGGCAGAAGTGCATTGCATTGTTGTTGGTGTGTTCGGTCACCTTGTTTTGTCTTCCATTCCATTTCCATCCCAAGTTGTGGACGCTGCAGAAGTCTTTTCCATTTTTACTAGTATTTGTTATTGGGCTGGGCTGGGTGTCCACTACCTAACGCTCCCTTCCGTCCCTGCATTTATTCTTCCTCGATAAACGTAAATTACTGCTCTCATTTGAGAAGTGTTGACTCTAGATCTGCCTTGACATTCATATTTATTGCACTTCCGCTCCGCGCTCACACTGGTAAGAAAGGCTGCGTCAGCGGTCAATCGTCGTCAATCGTAATTGTGGCGTGTATACAATCAGACGGTGTGACTACCGTCTTCAGTTTAAGTTGTCGTTGTAAGGCGTAAAGTGGTGGCTGCTCAAGTATTATATTCTCATATTTAGTACTATATTCGAATTCTTCCAGTCCTCAAGTGTCCAAATTACCTTTTAAAAGCTTTGACTTCAGTGATTCTTTTTTCGGCTACTATCTATCTGCTCAACCACAGTCCAAGTTAAAACATGCGAGGATGCCACAGCTAGACACCCAGTCAGTGGCCAGTGACGAGATAAAAATCATTGCGCAATAATACTAATAACAATATAACGATAGTGCATCTCGTATTAGTATTGCACAATAAAATTAGAACATCAAATTTTTTTGGCGTTTGACTCCTCAAGCGTCAAGCAAGTCAGCAAAGTGTAGAGCAGCACATGCATTATCTGAGAATTTAATCAGCTTAAGCTTGAACTATGGTTTGTCATTTTACTGTGAGGAGTGTACTGTATACACATAATATGCCCGTCTGTGCTTTGTAATTGTGCTCATCTTTGTTCTTGAATGAAAAGTGCTGTTACAACTAGCATATTTTTCGAGGACTTGTATTTTCTTTTCATCTGCTAACTTTTGTCGTTAGCTTAATAATAAGTGTGTTTCGTGGAAGGAACAAGTCTTTTTGAAAATAAGCAAGTAGACGTTTGAGCCTTGTTGAGTGTATTGCAGTAGAACTAAAGGAATTAAATACCTAATAACGGAAGCTTGGAAATCTGATACTGAAGATTATTGACGAAAAGGGAAGCAGGATGGGACGAGGTCGTAAAATGAAGTTCAATATCCCACTTTCCATTTCAGCGACGTCAGCGTGGATTGTCACACACATTGTCCTCTTAATTCTCCTCGTGGAGACCGGTTTGTGCAGTGACTCAGCACAGTTGACGCCGTCAGTTGCTCCCACAGCCATAGCCGCAACGACAACAACAGCAGCGTCAGGACAGACTCGACAGACAGGTCCGTCCGGTATTGACAGCAGCAGTAGCAGTGTCGCCGCAACTGACAGTGAAACTAGTGAAAGTCAGAGTGAGCCCAGTGCCTTTGACCTTGTAGCAGAATGGGCGAGTAACAATGAGCCACTTGACCCTAGTAACCCAGTCGTGTCGTCCATAGCAACAATGTTGAGTGGATTAGGCGTCAGCGGTCTGGGTCTTGGAAGTCAACAGGACGACCACGAAGCTGATGACATTTCCGAGCATGAGCAGCAACATGTGGAAGATCATTCCGACTCCAACGATCTCCAAACTGGGGAAACGATCTCTCACTTTTTCCCAAGTCCAGCCCATCATTTAAAACATGAAGTTCAGGAGCCGCGCTGGTCATTTTGGGATTGGTTCCATTCTGACGGCACTTACGTCGTCGTCGTACTGGTTCTATTCGGAGTCATCCCCATCCTCATCGGTCTCCTCCCGTATTTCCTCATCGCCTCCAACTTTTGGTTCATCTTCTACAAAATCCACAGTCTTCACGCTGCCTTCCTTGATATCCTTCATAATCCTCTTGACTCCCACGACAGTCATCATGTGGGCTATGACTATGGCGGTGGCGGCGGAGGTGAGGGCTGGGAGGGGTGGAGACACTTGCGAGGATAGTTAGTTTGCTCATTATTTTAAATGTATCTTGTTTTTAGTCTATTAAAACCGTTGTTAGTCTAAGTATAGCAAATGAGTGACAAATGTAGGTACGTATTCGTTTACACTGTTTTTACCCTGGGAGCCTATATTTATCTATTAGAGTGACTGACTAATGAATTGTGACAGTTGTTTGGGACAACGATTCAAACTCAAGAATCAAGAAATCAGCATCAAGATTGACATGATGTACAAATGACAAGTGACATAAGGAGGATCCGAATACATTTCTTGATGATAAAGTTGGACTGACTTTTAAGTATGTACGATTAACTTAATTATTCCTCATTTCTGTGGAAGTGTGACAGTGATAACGAAAGATTATACGATACGAAAAGCCTGACCTGCTTTTGAACTTTTTAAATGTGTAGAATGTAGTGTACTTGCTCACTGTGCATGGGTTCTAATTTCTTTGCTCAATGCATTGCAAATATTCTGTAACATGATATTATAGTGTACTATATATATGTAATTATTGTCTCATAAAGCGTTTTGCAGTTGTGCCCATGTGCCCTTGTTATTTTTTGTTGATAAATGTGTAACTATACTCTTAAGCCGCGTTCATTTTTATATTAAGATAAAACGTTAATATTCCTATTGCTGTGTAAACCACGGTAAAAAATTGTTATCTCTATTTGAGAGAATTTAGTTTAAATGCAAAGTTGAAGGAATCAATCATTTTTTATGCTGTAAGCTAGGAGGCTAAGCATATAAAAAATGCAGTTTTCATATTGTATGTGTTGCTGGCCCAAACTAAAATCATGAAAACTAAATTAATAGATAGATTAATTACGGTATTTAAAATAATAAAAATCACTAAAAAAATACAGAGTTGGTTTTGTATGTATACAAATATATATTTATATAATATATTTTGTAGGCATAATTAAATATAAATATGCGTTAAGCGTCGATCAAGTCAGAATTAAAATTGAAGGGTGCGTGATCACAAGCATTGTGACACGATTCCGCCCTGGCTTCAAACCATTTTGACATAATTTCTTAACATTCCTTTTCCTGTTGAAAAGGATTTGCGTCAAAATAATACTAAGCCCAGGTAAGTCCGTCTTAATGCAATGCTTTTTGTCATGCATTGGACTTAGGTATGTATATGCTTCCCCATAATCACTGTATTGTGTAATGCAAACGCGAGTTTTCAAACCTGATAGTTTTTACCTCTTGTACCAGTACTGATTTCACTTACACACATTATTTGTACATCACATCAATAGGATTGAACTCGTCGTGGTAATACAAAAAACGTGTAAACTCTGGTAGCCAATTAAAAAATATATTGTGACTTTCAGTACTATTTATTTGCTTGCGTTATTATAGCATTTGGGAATGTTGGTTCCCAGAGTGCAAAACTTTAGTCGTGTTCAGTTATAGTTTTAGACAGTTAGAGCTTAACGTTGAACAAAATGCGTTCGAACAATATATATAACATGGAAAAATGTAATTCCATGAATTCTTGCACTGATTTGCATTGCATTCATAAAAGTGTGTTGGTTATGATTTAATTTGTATGGCCGTACGACCATAATAATAACCATTAGACGGTTTTATTTGATGTTAAATCCAAACCAAGTGAAGTAGGTTATAAGTTATATTTGTTGTTAATTATTTTTTACTTCAAAGTTAAATAAAAGTGTGGAGACTAAACTTGTAACTTCTATCCTGGTTCTTTTAATTATGTACATACCAACTTCAAATTTTTGGCAGCATCGGACTTTGTCAATCGAATTCAAAATGACAAATATATATCATGAGTCAACTTGCAAAGAAGCAGCTGGGTCGTGTGCAACCCGTGCGGTGAAGGTGTCCCAATATGGGTGTTGCCTCTGGAGTAATTCTGGATGGATTTGTGCGTGCAATAGTAGCGGCAGATGGGTTTAAATACCCTTAAATACTTGTAAGCTGTGTCCATTCGTTTAGCGCATAATTTTCCAAACGTTTTTTGCCAAAGAAGTGTACCACCTTCCACCTTTCTTTTGTACTCTACCCAATCTGCACGGTCCTTTTCAGTTTTAGGTCCCCATTTTGGGTTCGGCAATAAGGTTGCCAGCCATTTCTAATAATAAAAATGATCAAATGTCATACCAGTTGGACGTACAGTAAAACTTATATTTGCATCAACTGGCGTATTGATACTCGTATAAGTCTGGGGTTTGCTAGTTACGAAAACGTAGCTTAAAACGATGATAAGAAGCCACAGAACTTGAGCAACGCAAGTAAAAAAAACTCCACCAGCAATCATCTTTCACTTGGAACTTGGAACATGAAACGCAAATCGTGGCATAAATTCTTCATTCCATAAATCCAGTCGATTCCAATCATTTCGAACATGATCACCACATACACCATCTTGGTGCAGAAGTCATCCACGAGGCCGATCATGTATCCCCCTCCCTCAAGTATTAAATGAGAATTACTAAATTAAAGTCTAAAAATAATAATTTCCTTCATTCATGAAATACAGTTACGCACGGAACGCATAATAAAATTGTATTTATTTACTGGCGTTGTATATATGTATGAGACCGGGTGTGGTTAGGACAGAACAGACGCAGGCCGTCAAAATAATCTGATGTTTGTGGCTGCTGTTGACGCCAGAACAACAAGACCGCGCCGCCCCAGTCAGAGTGAGAGCGAAGGAGGTGTCTCCCCGATTCCAAGAGTGAGCAGCATAGTAAAAAATAGAAAATAAAACAAATGAGGCATGTCTGGAGTGCTAAAATGAAGGATTAATTCAGGGTATGAAATAAACGCAAGTCCAGGGTCCCCTCGAACCACTGTCTACAAATGCCAGTGTGAGTGAATTCTGCTAATCCTCCAAGAATAGCAAAGACAGTTGCTCCAGCTAAGACATTCGTCATGGAATCCACGAGTCCAATCACTGTCACATCCCTATACAATTAAATATTGAAGTAACTTGTCATAAACTAAGGGCAGACGTCTCGAATGTTCTTTACCAGGATTTTATCTTTCACCTCTGTGCAGACCATGTCTAGCAGACGGGCTAAACACAACTGCTCAAAACCAAAGAAAAACAAGATGCCCTTCTAACACAAGTTTTAAAATTGCTGTTCCTAAGATTAAGAAGCCCCTTATTCATACCATCTTCGCTTGTGTGATACCAGTTTGAGCTAGTATACTAGATATTGTTTTGATTCAAAAATAATATAACTATTATAATGTTGAATCTAATCATATTTTCAAAACTACATACAGTCCAGCAAATATTGAAATGTAACTTTAGATTGGAGCTGAAATGCAATTTTTCTATTACAATATTTGAGTTCTGTTTTTGCCTCAAAACGAGCAATGGTACAGTGTGGTGTATTCAAATATGGGAAGAGAGTCTAATCTAAAAGGTTCAAAGCTTGTTGGTACCGTGTATTATGAATTATGACATAATGTCATGGTACGTTTGTGTGCGAATGGATTTCAACGATGAAAATGCCAGCCAACGTTTTTCCAGTCCTAAGGTCTATTCCTGGCAGAAGCACGCAAGGCCGCCAATGCAGATACTGCAATGAGAAAGAAACCCCAGACAGAAAGGTCGACATACATAAGTGATGGCTACAACAGTCACGTAACTATTTCATCATTGACCCTACTATGAGATTTGAACGTGATCACGAACGAGCCAGAGAGGTTGATGCGAAAAAAAACACGATCCCTCTACAGATTAAAATAAATACTCTTAAAAGAAAGCAGAAGACATTGGTTTACTAGTAGGTGCAAGGGGAAGACTTCTAAAAACGCTTCGACTACTATCCAGCTTTATAAATAAGGAAGGAAGTCAGTGGCTACTATACGAGGCTGTGATAGAATAGCTGCTAAAGATAAATACTTGTAACACTTATGTATAATATGTATCACGATGATGCTTATTAGGTACCATATCTGCCCGAATTAACGTCGGGGCTCAAACATGCACCGAGGTCTAGACACACTAATTAATACACATACCTAAACACCGGGTTGGAAGCTCAGAATTTGGATAAGCCCCGCCCGGCGACTAATCGGTCAAATACGGTATATGATTATTGATTATAATGAACCTACTACTACTATACTATTGGCTCACGATTTGTATTTGAATGTAGGTATGTACGTACAGATATGTCATTATGAAGTATGAGATATAATTAATCAAGGGGTTGAGTTACTTCAGCAGCTTTAACGTTAATGACTTAATAACTCCTGATGCTTAAGTTTGCGTAGCTCTCGGTAAGTAGATACAGCATGCACTATGCATCTTATGACGAGATCACGATGATTAAGCCTACTTAAGTACAGGGTATTACGGTATTACGACATTCCCAACGTTCTACTTTTATTGGAATTTCAGCTTAGAGTTCAAGGCGTCCAGACAGTTCCAAACTAAGAACATTTAGCGATTGTACTTAAGGTAGCACACACGCATTTATTAATTCAAGCTTAACACCAGCTTATCATTTACATCAGCAACGTACATGGGGCGCTTTTACAATTGATGTCTTTTTGTATCTTGTATGTATTTATTACGTGAAGTAAAGAAGATTATGTAGTCATATGCTATGCTACTAACCATTTAAATGAAACAGTAACCTGGACCAACACCTAATGCCTAATACAATTGGCTGCTTTTTAATAATTTGGACAATAATAAATTGTGTCTCTGCACATTGTACATCGCTACCCAGCAGTATAAACTACATTTTAAGTGGCTGTACAACTCGATTTTTCTTATACGTAGTACTGGTAGTAGGTACCTTGAAATTGAACTGCAAATAAGGCTTTGAAACAGTTGCTGCTAATATACTTTAAGCTTTCTGCACTTTTATCGTTGAAAAGAGATAGGTAGACATAAAAATAGTTTGCACAATTAAGGAAAATGTCTACCCGATTGTACAAACACTACAAACATACCATCCACAATATCTAACATACCTATATGCAAGGCCGGTTGATACTCATCAGATTTCACCTGTCTGTTTTATATGTTAAAAATGTTGTACGATATTCCCAGTAGAGCTTATTTCATAGTTCATATTATGAGATGACTATCGTACAGCGTTGGGGGGTTTAGTTCTACCGTAAATTGTGTCGAGTATTTGTCCTCATTATGTTTTTGCTGTCGAGCGTTGGGTGTCGAACAAAAGGTGTGCCGAGTTGAGAGCTGTCCAGCAAGTATCTGTCAACCACTTGTCCGCTCGCAGATGGTGTCTAGCTTGCTTCCGGTCGAACAGGTAACCATGTACCGTAATACTATTTTGGCCTTATGATTAAAACCCTACAAAATAAAAATAACAATAAAATGTAGATATTTGGAGAGCTGGGACTGACTAAGGAAATAACTTTAGCAAGAACATGGCAATTTCGTCTGATACTTCTCAGTTACTTACAAGCTCTTGACAGACAAGCTCCGATGGAACTGGAACTGAATAGTACTGAAAGGCTTGGGGACCAAACACTAGAGAGAGAGAGGTCAGCATTCTTGAATCATCACGTATGTATTTAAGTTAGAGATTACTGTATGTAGAACATATGATGCGTCTGCCCAAACAACACAGCTTCACAGGATACATTTCAGCTAAAATCTAGCTACTTAAGTAATACTCACGACCAAACGTTTTGATAAAGAGGATTGAAAGATCCGTACACCATAATCGTTCCATAATCAAGGCTTAGTGAGAAGAAACATTGACTGAGAGCGTTGTACCATACCTCCCATACAAAACATAAAAGGTGACTTATTAGTTAATATGGAACTTTTTAACTGCGATTTTATTGTTTCAGAAACTGTTCTGTATTGTGGTAATTCATTCTCGTGTGTACTGTGTACGAAAGTTGCCCTTGGAATTTGCAAACAATGAATTTAGATATGATTTGAAACTGTGGGCCCTGTTTGTTGCAATAATAACGCTGAGAGAAAGTACGTGTAGCTATCAGCAAATGAAACGGACAGATGTTGTTTACTAAAATCTCCACACGCGCTGCTAAGCACTTACAACATGGTTTGTGTACTTGTATATTGTCCTTTGATGCATAACGTGGTTACAAACATAGGGAGAGACCATTAACTTAGATCAGATAGAGAGTACCAAAGACAGCAGACATATTAGAAATATTAGTAATAAATTATAGCTAGATTTTGGCTAAGAAACAAAGTTAGAAACTACGACAGTGATTTTTGATAAATGCTAAATTAATTGAATTAATACATATCAAGTAACATTCTGTTTATGATCGAATTATATGCCTAATGTAATTAACGAACCAAATAGAAAACAGATAACGGAAACAAAACCAGATTTTAGAATTTAGTAATGATAAGTTTTACACGGAATGAAAATAAGCCAAGTTTAGTCCATTCAAAGGCACACATCAACAGCGGATTCTAGGAACAAATGTTCCTGGAACAAATGGTCCTGGAACAAACGTTCCCAAAAAAGCTGGACGATGAAAAAATGTTCCCGAGTGCAAAAACAACCATGTGTGGACAACATAAAAATGTGTTTTTATTGCACTGTGTCACATGAGTCTTCAGTTTGTTTGGCAAATTAACTATTACTGCTATACACTGCATTCACAAGACCAAGAAACTACAAACGTGCAAGCAATGTTTACAAAGGTGGAAACAACTGAATGGCTGTAGAGGTGGATTCTCACAATAATGTCCATTGATTTATTCAATTAAATATGTATTGCTGCCAATGCTGCCTAAGATTTTTATTTTTTAAAAAGACTGTCTTGACTGTAAAAACTTAAAATGAGACGATACAGATGTTTGGTTGCGATTATACATTAATTATTACTTCCAGTTGTATTAAGGAATTCAAACATTTCAGTAACGATATTTGCGATATGAACGATAAAAACGATATAAGTTGGCCACGGATACGATATTCATTCCAGCAACAGCCATTCCTATTGGTCAGAAACGGAAGCGAGGCAGACCTGTAACACTAGGCCCAGCGTTTTCAATGTTCTGAATTGTTCAACTTCCCGTTTTATTTCTATATTATACTCTCTTATACCTGTTTTATTTCACTCACGATGTTTTGTTGACTTATCTGGTTGTAAATTGGTTCAAAATTGATTTTTAAGAATAAAATTTTGTTATGGTGGCAAACCTATCTATTTAGGGGTATACCCATTTTATTTTAGGGGTAAACTTGAAAAGCGATAGGGGGAAACTCAACCTTTTCTAATTTTAATAATTTAAGGGGGCTACTAATTTCATTTTAGGGGCCGAATAATTCCATGCCGAATACAAATGGGAAGAAACTTGAAGTGGAATTTCAGCAACTATCAACACCTCTTGTTAAATGTTGTATAATTAAATTTAGTTATACATTTAAATACAGGTAGTTGGCTGTGCATGCCATGTACGTAGGTAATCCAATGGCAATAAACAAATTATGAGCATCGTTTTGAAGTCATCTTAAAACAAGGGAATAAGACTAGGTGATTAGAATGCAATGTCGAGTTCTTAGAACGCTTGAAAAAGATTCGTAAGGAGTGAAGTTATTTATTACAATATACCTATCGTACGCGGGAACATTTTTTCCTATTTGGAGCTTGGGAACATTTTTTCATTGTCCAGCTTTTTTGGGAACATTTGTTCCTAGAATCCAACAGCGGCGTAGCCGCCGGACGCGCGCCTCATGAACTGGAACTTAAACCACACCTAGAATCAAAGCAAGATATTTTGAACAGTATCAAATTGGTTTGAAATTTGATAACATATAAGTCAATAAATAAATTAAAATACAAGCTAAATTAAGTCGTCTTAGAAGCACACATCAAAGTCAGCGAAGCTTCGGACGCGCGCCTCATACCAGGACCAGAAACCCAAACTGGGTATACATACATAGTTTGGGAAGTTGAAAGTAGAGAAATGGAATGAAATACAACCACAAACACACACATGTGTGGTTGTAGGAAAGCTGCCAATGGGCTGTCCAAAAAAACGTTTCAAAAAAGAGGACGTATCTAACAATGTGTAATAAAATAAAAAGAGTCAGTATAAGAGTTTACATTGAGTCAATAATTAAGTTTAAGATTAACGCAAAATTTGAAGTGAGATGACGGTGACAATTTTGACTGAAACTGGAAGTAAGATGCAGTGACTCCACAGGTTAGGCAATTAGTTGAGTTTACTCTATATCTATTAGTGTTTAGTTGTAGTGATTATTGTATTTTTAGGTCTATTCCTGGAAAACAGTATACTATCGCTGAGAGAATGTGACAATAAAGCAATGACATTACTACATTACATTTACTGAGTGGGAAAAACGGTAAAATTTGGCGACGGTTTTCAATCGAGGTTGCTCTTCACATGCTGACGGTAGTTTAGGCAGGCTCTCATTTGAAGTAGACTAGTTCCAAAATTTCAAAAAAACCAAAAGAGAATGGGGATACATACAACTGAAAATAATATTTAATATACTTCATATTTTAGGGAATCCGTTCAATTCCTCGACCCAGATTTCATCTTCATTATAAGTAATGGAATTGAGAATCCAGATTTTAATTTCAATGGATATTTTATTATTTTATTTTATTTTTATATAATTTCAAAGGATCGAGAATTTGTCTCCGGAAATCCCCTTTTTGCGGTGCGAAAAAGTAGTTAAAGTCCTTTCATGGCTCCATCAAGCATTACGGCTCGGAAGAACAAAATGAAGAGCACTGAGTACGGAAACAGTGCCTTGCCGCTTTCCCGCTCGTTTTTGCTCCCGTCCCATTATTGCATTCGTGAATACAACGAACTAAACAAAATCAAAATACAGGGCCACGGTCAATTTCCAACCATGAAGTCCCATCCCATCGCCCATTCTATCCTTCGCTTCACCCACTACGTATCTGAAACCACGCATAGACAAATAAATCCAATAATGTCCTTACATTTTGAAGCAATTTACCCAAAGTTATTCTGACAATTACAAGGATCATCAGCCCTGTTGCTCCCGCTATGATATGACACTTAAAAAGTGGCCGTCAGAAATTAACATTGACGACTGCACATTTTTGCACAAAAATAGATTCAGGTTTTGTACTAATGGAAGAAACAACTCGACGTTGAAAATCATGTTTAATTAGTTGTTAGTTGTGCCTGATACAGGGTCTGTGTACATAGATTGCCGCATTCCCTGTCTTGTTGCACACCAATGCAATGTTTTAAAAATGGCTCTGTCTTCTGTCGCATTCTGATTTCCGGTTTTCAAAATCCCAGTTCCCATCACAATGACCCCCAAACACAGTTACACGAACCTAACTTAATAATTTAAATGCAATTCAATAAAATAAAAATTATTGTTGATCCTCCCTGTAGCGGTGTTACCATCAAAAGGGTTTTTTGCGAACAATAATACTTGTATTTGTTTATTGTCGGAAACTTTCATTGTGACACATGCTCCAAGATTCAACAGAAACCAAAATTACGGAAGAAAATGAAGAAAAAGAGCTTGTAATTTATGAGATATTATTCACTTGAATTATTTTTCTTACTGATTATTTTTAAGAGTACTGTCGTTTTTAAAGTATCTATAGCTATGGGATGTATTCATACATTTAGGATTTTCTTGGGAAGGATATTTCTAGCGATATTTGAATAATATGTTTTTATACGAGATTTGTGAATTTGTGATGCCTTGATTGTGCTTTTGGTTGCTGAATAGAATTCGCAAGCTCGCTTGTGTGAACTAATGCTACTACTACTAACTTCCGAGATTCTAGGCGGCAGCTGTCTCCACTGCATTCTGCTGATCTCCCATCTGACTCACCGCGCTAGCAGGATTAGTGACATAGGATTCCGCATTCATCAGTACCTCGGGCTCGGCTTTACTTCCGGGTGCCTCATTCGTACAGCACTTACCGCAAATTTGTTTCCAGCAACTTGTTCTACCATCGAAGCCTCGTTTCAAATTTTGCCACTCTGCTTTAGCTTCTGGAGGTTTTGGTCCCCATTTGTTGGTTGGTGAAACTGATGCCATCCATTTCTGTGTATAAGTTTCAGAAAAACTATCTTTATTACAGGTAAACTGTACACTATATTATTGAGGTTGCCCCCTTGTAAATCCACAGTGGTGGAAATAAAATGTTTTTCATTTAATCTGTGGGTTGGTGTTGTAATTATTTACTTACATGAGACATCTTCGAAGATTTTCGTGTGCACAAAACAACAATTCCAACGACTGGGACTGTGAGGACGATGACTCCAAATAAAGCCCAGCCGCTAACTGATTTTAGAAAAACAAATTATTATTACTTACTGCACTTCTTGCATAATTTCAGGGTAACTTCGACGGAGGGATTAATAGCAGGGATCGGTCAGTTACTCGTCAATTACGATATATGCAAATTGAACTTAGTTTGAAACCATATTCGGTAAAAGTAAACAAAAACAATTCAACGGCAAACTTATGTACACACACGTACAGGTCTTTTCAGAGTACTTACTAGTGGCAGACAAGGGAAAAACACTCCCATCGAGGGTTTTCAAGGGAGAGTTGGATACGTTGGATAAGACGTAGCCGAGAACGACAACGAGAATTACGGGCGTTATATATCCCCAAATTTGAATGACCATGAAAATCCATTGGCAGCGTGTGGTAGAAAACATAAATTTTAAGTCCATCACAAAATTTTTCATTCCATAAACGTACGCAACGCCCCCAAGTTCGAAGATAACGATTGCATAAACAACGAAGCCTGATGAGTAATTGTCAAAAAAATCAATCATGCTGCTTCCACCCTAAAAAATGTAATATAATAATATAATATATAATAATAACAATATATAATAATCAAAAATAATAATACAAAATGAATTCTATAGTTATAATATAATAACAGCATCGACAAGCGCCGGTTCATTCGTATGGTGTAGTTGCTTACGGGAGTTGTAAAGATGAGTCCAAAGACTAAAAATGAAAAGCAAAGGAGGAAGGTGGCAATAACTCTGAACTTTCTGCTGTTACCGATTAGCGGCACACGATCAAAGAGAGTTCCACACAGAGCCGTGATGTAAGACGACCCACTTCCAATCCCCAGAGCCAGGAGCATCATAAAAAATAGAAAGGAAAATATTTGAGGGACAGGAGTACCTCCGAAATTTGACAGAATCTCCGGGTACGAAACAAACGCGAGTCCGTTTCCTCCCGACGTCACCTTTCCAACTTCTACTCCCTTTTCCTTGGCAAGAACTCCAAGTATTGAAAATACCGTTACACCCGCCAGTATACTCGTCCCCGTGTCCGCAAGGCAAATAAAGATGATATCCCTACACAATGCAAATCAGTCATAACTAATCAGGAAACATTGGGAATACTGAACTCATAAATATAAATAATAATTATTAGCTCACCATGAATACAAAAGTTTAAAGATCCAAAGATCGACATTTTAACAGAAGAACTCACTTGTAAACTTTTTGGCGCAATGGATTGTAGGATCCATACGTAGTCACCGTTCCATAGCCAACTCCAAGGGAGAAAAATACTTGACTCACAGCCCGGAACCACACCTGCACGGAAACCATGAAGTAGTCGTACTAATATTAATACATAGTGGCAAATAGAATCTTGTACCATCCAGCACTTACGGAAAACACATGTGTGTTCTAGTCGTTGTAAATTCAAAGAGATATATGGCCGTTGCTCAACGAAAAATGGACGTAAAAGTAGACCAACTCACAAGGCACCGTTCGGAGTATGTACAACCAAAGTTAAGCACGTCCTTTTTTGAAACTTTTTTTGGACATTTCATTGGCCTATTATTAACCATGCACTTGTATGTGAAGTGGTACTTTAGTAAATTGTAGGTTAAGATTACGCGAGCAAATTTGTAAACTCCTTTAACCTTTTGTTATGATATTAATTACGACTACGATGTCTTGTATTTTAATTAAATAGTCTATACTCCATTGGGCTGATTACATGACGCGTGGGGTCCTTCATATTTCCTAGTTAAATTGTTTTTGTGATTATGGAGTGTTGACTAATGTAGTAATTAACCCTTAAGCAAATTAGGTAAGCTATCCAACTGTGTACTATTACTACAAATTACTGTGTACTGGTTAATGTGAGTGAGTTTGGGTAAAGAGTAAAGTTGATTTTGATAAAATCGGATTAACTTCAGATTTAAAAGCATTACAAATCATGTAAAAATTTTTATAAAAATTGGTACAAAGTAGGCGGGTTCTAGCGTTAACCGTGGATGAGCACCAAAATTAAACGTTAGCCGGGGTCTGTGTTCTGAAGTCTCAATGCTGTTCCTCTTTACAAATCATATCCAAAATACTAATGCAATGCACAGCGTGGCTACTAAGTTCTGGTATTGTACCCATTATTTTGCTAATAACATCCTCAATATTGACTGAATTTTCCAAAGACTTCCCAACCATTTGACTTGGCTACATACCTTTTTTTCTGTTGACTCTATCAGAAAGATGTGCCATGTAGTCACCCTATGATGTAAAATACTAGTATAATGTAGGTTTGTGTATAAGCATTCAAGCATCAAGCAACGCACTTTAGCATAACATCCCGATTACATTCGGTTCACTATATATAGGTACGCAGCATTACTATATTGACCTGTTTATTTTGTAATAATTGTTATTGACTAATAAAGTGCGAGAGATTTTACAATGTTTCTAAAATACTACTATTTCCAGTTTATATGAAGAGTTTTTTGGTAAAACGAGTTCCCTAAGTCCATCTTCGTTAACTTTTCAAAAACAGCGATTCTACAAACAAGAGTTATAAATTCAACCCTTTCAAAATGAAGATACTCCCAATACTAGCACATCTTACAGTTAGTAGCATGTTGGGTCGTATTTATTAAAAACCCATGTTTTGTGAATTAAAAAAGATTGTATTTAAACTTTGAAATATTGGACGTAACTCGTATTTCCAAAAACCGCATTAGCTTCCATTATATTCAAAATTTCATTTTTTTCAAGAACTGGAATTTTAGCGCATCCGAGAGTATAGCATTAGATTTTAGTTCAGGTGAAAATGTGGTGTTGAAAGGTCACCGGAACTATTTTTAAAATATCGCTGAAAATTTGTTTTTAGGCAAAACGAGTTAAGTACATTTTATGACAATTATTAAAGAAATGAATGAATGAATTTATTCATTGGGTCGATTTGACCGTTTCGGTCCATACAACCTGACTCAACCAGTAACTGTGGGTGAGGAAGATAGGAGGCTACCGCATCTATTGTCTCGGTCATATTACCCTTTCACCTATCCCCGCCTCCC
>JAQFZC010000649.1:0-44003 GCA_034695205.1 Dicyrtoma fusca | reverse complement strand
CAGATTTCTCTCCGCAACCATCCTCACTTTCTCATTCATGAAGCAGTGGAAAATGAATAGAAATATGCCCTAGAAACAAAGATCCATTCTTATTCTTCTGGATAGTTAACCGAATTTAATAACGAAGGTACGTAGCTGTGGTAATTATTAAATATAGTTTCGGTAAATGAATGAGAAAACGAACTAACTTGAGAAGAATTCAAAATCACAAAGATGTATCCCGCGACCTTGGCAGCCGTTGGATTAGTTGACAGAAAAAAACCAGGCAACCAAGTAATCCCAAGCAGCACAGTAATTGAGAATGATCCACGAATCCAATTTCTAAAGTTAAATTCAATAACAATAATAAATTATTAATCCACGCTAGAACTATGGCCCCTAATTTCAATTTTTAATAACTCGCAAAATGAATGTGTGGTACACTTACTTGTAGGTTCGTTGCCTGGCTTGCAAGTGCTCCGTGGCAACTTTCATTTGGTAAGCCGTTTTTAAAGCCACAAATAAAATTATCATGTTGCCCTAAATCAAGCAAGCATTTAGGTAAGGGTATTCATTTACAGATACTAGTACGAGTGTATAAACTTACGCCCCCATATTTTTATTCTTTTCCAGTTACTACGGTATAAATGACAGATTTAATTGATGATATCTCTTACCATTACAACGAGAGCTGCCGGTGCTATGAAGCTCCAAACATACTGTCCCTCTAGCCAGCAACTTAAAATAAAATTAGCCATGCTCAACAATGCGTAATGTTATGCTACCCCTATGAATCATTATTTGACATTCGACTGCTAGAAAGAGCTGCACTGTGTCTGTAACTCACAACGAATCTCCGCCGTAAGGACGATGTCCAAGAAGATAACCCGTCCCACAAGTAATCCCAATTATGACCACAGGAATTCCGTACGCCAGGATTCTATAGATGGTGGTAGGGCTTCGTCCAGAGTCAAAGACGTAGACCACCATTTTGTACAAATGGACTCCTTCAATGGCCATCCACACAAAGGAAGCAAGATAAATGTAGTGCGTCACAATTCCAAATCCAACGCAAACAGCCTAACGCGAAAACGAAAAGATTATCAGATCAATGCTTTTTTGAAATCCACTCCAGTCAGTCATAAAGGAGTAGAAAAGAGCGAATTGTTAGCATAGTTTCAAATGTGCCGTGGATTCTATATTACGTCGGGCAGATGGAAATAATTTCGGTCCACAAAAAATAAGACAAGTATGAGTCCAATCATGAGGCAAACGCACAGATGCTTCGTGATTGTGGTCCTCTGACACTGAATGGCTCCCACCGCCGAAAATATAATGATGCTCATCAGTAAGCACACCACGGACAAAGGACACAGTATAAGAGTCAATACTTCCAGGGCAAAATCTTTTGCCTGCAGTTTTACAAAAGAATGTATTAAATTTATGGAAATTGTGTACATTAATAACACAATGTAATATTTAACTTACAACATATTTATGAGGGTCCATAAGAACAGCAAAGGAAGTTAGATGGTCACATTCACATTCCGTTTGAGTGCGTGTAGTTTCCACAACCCGGCACCCTTCATTCGACCATTTACTGACAAGAATAAAAATTTAGAATAAATTGTCAATGCCTGCTGTACTTTCAATATGTTAATAACTCAACTCTCTATTACTACGTTCTTTAAAAAAAATCTACTTACCCCTTCGGAATATCCCAGAAAACACAAACAGCACTGCCCATAGCCACTTTGGCCGTCTCTCCAGCATGTAATTTCCTCTGAACAGTTTGACTTTTGTCTCCCCAGGCTTCAATCGCATGCTGAAGAACAACACGTGCCTTTTTACCTGTTTTTAAAATAATTTTCTATAATTTAATTAAGAATTTCCTGTAATCTAGTGTTATTAAATCTAGTGGTAATTTCCATTTATATCTGTAATATGATAGGTAGGTACTTTAATTCTTACCCATAAGATTTCTCGATTCACTGGAGTAATTATTTACTCCAATTTGCAAAGATATCAGGTTGCTGTTTAGGATTCTGTCTGTGCTTGTGTCTGATTTCTTTGTTGTCCAACTAATTTAGTGGAATTTAAATTTTTAAAATTCCGTTGAATTTTTTCACAAAACAATATGAGAAGGTTTTCGGCAAATAAAGTGTATACAAACCTAATTAATTTGGGTGAAAAAATACTTTGGATATGCTTCCTGCTGATACTGATTCCAACAAAGGCAGCTTCCTTTACGACAGCCTCCCAACCCTTGTCAAGGCTAATGTACGAGCTTTTTGAATCGGGATTAATAGGAAACGTTAACTTTTCTTGTTTAGCGTTAGAGCCACTTCCGGTCCCAAACGTTACCACATTCTCAGATTCTGAGCCTAAACCACTTAGGGGGAAGTTGTGATTATAGTTGTCTGTTTTTACTGCATTGTAGAGTGTGAAGCCACTCCTTGCCATACAAGACACGAGGTTGGCTCCCATTGTCGCTTTCACTGAGTCCTATATTTGTAGACGCGGGTAGAGGGGATTATTAATAGGCATAGCTATAGAATATTACTTTTACTAGGTACGTGCACTTAATCATAATACATAGAATAATGTAGTAATTGGATCAGAAAAATACTTCTCGTATGTCATTCCATGGTCCAGAGTTAATTAGTAACAATCCAGGCAGCTCCATCGCCTTGCCTAGAATGTGGATCCCATCTTCTTGGTTCTCAACTTTGGTAATGTCGACAATTCTCCACATAAGAGCAGCAATGCTACTGATTTCATGACCCAAATATGGCCTCTTATTTGTCTCTGTGACTGCACAATGCTCTTTCATCTGAGCCAGCAAAGTTTCTGACTTGTTCTTGGGCAAAGGGATCTGTAATACGTAATCACTTGCAAATGTAACTATGTAACTAGTAAAATGTAAAACATTATCAACTGGAAGATTGTACACAGAAATTAATGAATTATTAAACATACACCAGATTCGGTGATGTTGTTTATTTCCTCTCTCAGGTCTTCATACCACCCCGTTTTACAACCCGAGTAGTTCGGCGTATCTTTAAAAGTTCCATTCTTCAAGCACTCCCAAGTAGCAATTCCAATGAGTCCAATTTCAGCGCAATTAAAGGCTTGTACCCCTGGGCATCTGTGCCAAGTTTCATTGTAGTGACCAATACCAGTGCATTTTATAGCACAAGAGTCATTCTTCGGGGGTTGCGTGGTTGTTCTGGTAGTAGTGGTTGGGGTGAAAGTAGTAGATGTAGTAGCGACTGGTTCTGTAACGTTTGGTGGGACTTCCGTTGGGGCAATCGTTGTGTTTGGCAATGGAGTAGTTGAATTTTCTGGAATTTCATAAGACTTTGTTGTTGTTGCTTCAGACTGAGTGCTCGATGTAGCGTCAATTGTTGACGATTGATTTCCAGGTGTATTATAATTCTCGTCTCGTTCATTACCCGTGTGAGTCAAGTTAATGTAATGGACATTGTAGAACTTGAGCGAACTATCTCCCCTGGCTCCACATCTAGTGCCATTGTTCCCGGGACAAGGAGTGTTGCATTCATCAGTGTCAACTACCTCAAAGAACTCTTCATTTGTCATAGGATCATTCACTTGGCAGGCACAGATTGGAAGCGGCTCTGGTCCAATGCTGGTAGGTATAAAATTCCAGCCCAAGAGAACTGCCGTGTAATTATGACGATCTCCATCAGATTGTATCCTTTTACAGTTAGCAACACATGCTCTGGGACTATTCAGAGGGAAGTAATCCTGCTGGGCTACAAAACCTTAGAATACACAAAAGTAAGCTTTATCTAACTAGTAAGTTGATTTCCTCTTTATTAATTAATTAATTAAAATTGATTAATTACTAATATTTAAATAATGCAATTTTGATTTAGGTATTTGTTATTTTTGTTTACCACTCAGGCGGTTGCAACCGCTTTCGTGTTTGCAGTGCAGACAAATCTGAGCTGTACTATCAAAATCTTCGGTGTTCTCATCCAGGGTATGATCAGCATAGTTATCGTCAAATGCAGCGTCTAAAAGCCCCCGGACTTTGCCGATGGTCTCAATATTAGAAGTTTTGCACTTTTGCTCGTGCTGGAGGCAGTAGACTGAAACAGCTAAATTCCCCCCACACTCCCCCTCATCTCCGGAGCTCAAGGTTGTATTGCTCCCTGGACAGTCGAAATTACAATAGTCTTCATGTATCCTCGTTTTCAATAAATGGGTCCATTCAATGCACATGCAAAGGTTCCCTTTAATCATCGAAATATTATAAGTTGGACTGGGAATCCCTCTCTACAAAAAAAGAAACAGCTCAGCATCAACACAAGTGTTACGTACTGAACAAAATAGTGCAAAAATCCAATTTTTGATGTGCGTATGAATGAGTGTATGTCTGTAGGGTTTACTTACGCAAAATGTCATGCAGGAATACGGATCAATTCTTTCCAAATATATTTCCTTGTACGAAGAATCATTGTTCCAGTCCACTCCAGTATAGTACTCGTAACAACCCCAAAATTTAACATCTCCCGTAGTATTCTGAGTTCTCGTCTGTACTATTTCCACTTGATCCGTACTGGAAGCAATATAGTGGATACTGACGTTGTCCATTCCATGATGATAGTTCCAACTATGAGTTTCTTCCGTAACCACAAATCCATTATCTAATTCATCTGTCGACTGTGCACCACTCACTTGACTCTTGTCAAAACTCAAAATAATGACGAACACTGTCAGTAAATTTAAAAGGGTAAACTGGCTCAGCGAAGAAATGGTGTCACAAGTTAGATTGATTGCTACCTTTAAATTCTGATGAAAAATGCAATAATTTCTATTGAACTGAACTCTCATTTTTGTAACGCCCCAATTTATTAGATTTATTTCTCTGCTAATAAACCTTCCTGAGATAAATCAGCAGTAAATTAAGCTCGATCCCTGATTCAAAGGGATTTAAACAGAGACTGAAGTAAAGTGTGATACTGTGAGTGACAATTTCCGAGGGTTTACTTGCGTCTAATATGACGGTTGGGATTTGGCTGGGCTTGATGAAAATTGTTCATTGTCACTGTCACTGTCATGAAGAAGACAGAAAGATTATTTTTAGAATCACAAAACTTACTAGAAGTCCAGAACATAACAGGTCCTACTCTAATTCTCAGATAAAAGTCGGGTTTTTCTCAATAAATCTTGTAATCACACAAAAATACTTTAATTTCAGGCGTTTCCAACGAGTCTAAAAGCTCTTGTTTCCTCGCACAATCTACTTGTTAAAAAATATAATGTACCATAATAGGGGACCGCAGAGACTGAAAGGGAGTACATACATACATATACATACGAGATAATAATTCAATAAGCAATAATAATGTTATTAGCATTTTATGCTTGAGCAAATAAAGGGTTTATGCTTATGCGTTGACACATCCTACTATTCCATTTCGGAGCTAACCAGACGACAATACAACCACGCTCAATTATACTCAGTACGTCCCTTGTGTATCCATACACTATGCACATGCATACATAATAATAAAGTATGTCTCATGGATTGAAAGCTCATTTAATATTGTAATTAGTTCTGTGAACTAGGAATAGCAGATCGCTTTTAAAATCTGTGTACGTAGGTAGTGACAAACCAAGTAACGGGAACGGCGACACGATTACCGGACATGGTTTTTATTTCAAATCAAATATTATCAAGATACGTATCTTTGTATAGTATGTTGGCACAAAAACTATTAGGAGTTAAAGTATTTTTATCTGCATAACAGATTATATTTATAAACGTATCGTACCGTTAAATTATCTGTTTCTCCAAGAATGTACAACCTGATGTGTTGATCTTGTAGGTTTGGGCGGAATTTGTAATGCGATAAAAAGGGTGGATTTTAAAAAATATATCGATGTGGTTAATATTTAGGAAGTTACCCTTGCGATTAATGCAGTGTGATTCCACGAATGGCCACCACTGCCAGCTTAAACCAGAATGAACAAAGAGATTTTATGTGAAAACCAAAATTCTAATCTTTTTTTTTCCTGGATTTTTCCATCTGTGTCCAGTACAATGTCAAGTCCAAGTTCAAATCTAACTCAAACTTTCACCGTCCATTTCACGTAGGTGGGTACCTACCTATTTATTTAAGATAATCTCTAACGAACCTTGTAGTGCACCGAAGTTCAGTTCAGGATGGGAAACATGTGGCATAACAACGTCGAACAAGTTTGCAGAGCATCATTATTATTAGCAAACAGCATTAAATGTCGTGCTAAATAGGCTGTAAAGTCACTGTGCCTACTTTGTTTATTTAGTGATACATTTATTATGTCATAAAGTAGGCGTAGAACGTATACCTAGTACATATGTGTGTGTACGTGTACATACGTGCAGCACGTTGTGTGACACACGCAGCGTGGCCAGTAAGAATGACACTGAAGAATATTTTGCTGATGTTGTAACGACATTCTATCAAATAACATTATAGGACCTGTAAAATAATCATCAATTTTGAAAGCACTTTCATCACAGATGGATTTTCATATACATAATTTTAGTGGACGTATTACTTAAGGACCTACTTGGGAAATATTGTATTCAAGAGTAGAGTAGCCATACACAGCTCAGCGTTAAATACGAGGATAGGGGATTAGGGGAATCAACTCTTAACAAGCGTTTTATACTTATACTAGTACCTACTTTAATATTACTACTTACATATACTTACCTACTATAATTATCTGTCCATTAGCTACTACTATAATACGCGTGAATTTATTACAAAATTGCTTACAACTTAATCTCTATTCTCAATTCAAGAACCAAGTAAAGTATTGATAATTGGAAGGAACAAAAATAATAACAATAATTAACGTGTAAATACGATCGTAAATATCAAATAAATAAAAACGTGGCTATTGTTTCTGTATCCTTAGAGCATGGGTATGCCTACTAGTGCAGAACCATTGTTATGGTTAGTACAAATAAAAATGTTTAATTTCTGTCTGTCTGTCTGCAATGCTAAACTCTCCAATTAACGTTTAGCATGTGGCAATAATTTATAAAGACCTCCGACTCCGACTTATATTAGTATCTGCACCGTTGGGTTCTTTGGTTGGAAGAAACGCTAGTCCTCATCAACGCCTCATTCGTTCTGGAATACTTTGCATGATTTAATGCCAAAATCCGTGTAAGTAAACGAGGACTTCACATTATAGCAGCAGCAATCCAATGCAATACAATACAATGCATTATCTATATTAAACACGTGTACGAACATAAAACTTCTAAAGCCCTTTACTGGAAACGCCTCAAGAAGCAACTCTGCACATTTACGCGCTACATGAAATTATGGAAATTAAGTGACTAAAAGTTACTTAGCCATTAAGCAGTAGATTTTCAGAGCGAGGAAAAACGCGCAGATGTTTTACTTCTTGCTTTTAAAGACGATATTGCAATATAAATAACCCTAGCACAGTCATTAAGATCATTAGCTACCGTTGACGTAAACGTCAAACTTCACGTCATCCATTGTATTATGAAGAGACAGTCTGACGGGAAATACTGTACAATCCAGTCGGTCCCATCTCCCATGCCCATCAGGGAACCAGAGTAGAAATGCCAACAAAGAATGAAGTAGGAAGCATGTAGATTGTGAAGTCAAGTTTTATAATGAACCTTCTGCGGGCTTGTAAATACGCAGCAGTGTTCAGTGTTCGTTAGTTTCTTAAAATTGACTTTGAAATAATTTTTGCCTCTAGACATGGTGTGTGCTTAACTATTGACGCGAGAGAATATTTGTCACCCTTAACTTGGTTTTATTTAATAATAAAACATAATAATTTCCGGCTTGGCGCATTTTCAGCCACAGAAATTTTGTTTCACACCAAACTCATTGCACTGCAAACTGCATAGGTAAGTATACGTATGTATGGGATGCATTGCTATTATTATACATACATACAGAGATCAAGCTAAAGTTAAATAAATACAAATACTGTTTTTTTAAAAAATACAGTTACATTTGGCACTTTGAACTACACCATATTGTCAACTTCATGGGGAAGCAGTTGATGATTTTTGTACTTTATTAGTACCTATGTACCTAGGTCCGCAAAGAAAGACTCGTATTATTAAATAAAAGGAAATAAATGAAAAATTCAACATACTGAATTACAACTTGTGATAATCAGTGGATTTGAAATAGCATATCACAATTATTCCCCTGTTGCACTCACACTAATCCTAGCCTGATACACTGATATTATTATTAGACCGTAGTCTATTTCCGTTAAATCTGTTGGACGGGGAAAGAATTCAAGATATTCCCTATGGAAATTATATTTTTCTCTCGAGAATAAGTGCTTGAAAAACGGAGGTATGGACCTACATACCTACATCAGTCACCGTCATGGAGGACGTTATTTTTCTTCTCACTCCTTCTTTTCAAAGCTGTAAAGAACTCCAACAGAATCATGAGCGCAATTATTAAGTGAACGCATGCATACAGTATTGATCAGAGGAGTGTATTAGAGTAGAGTGCAATTCGTATATACATCTACATCTACTATCTATGTATGTCAGTATATACATATCTTGTATAGCTTCCATGCTAGTAAGGCGGAAATATTCTATTCCATCAAATCCACCAGGCTGCTGAGTGGAGAGTTGCTAATAGAGTAATCAAATTACTTACAACGCAATGGACCTGGATTCTGGATACTGCACACTGCACTGCACAACTGCACACCCAAAAGTCCCAAATGGACTTAACTCATAAACATTTGACATTTCCCCAAAGTCTCCTTTCCGAATGAAGCTAAACGGTTACGGTTTACCAACTTTCACTCACCACAAACAATAAACAAAAGAAAGCACATCTGACTCGCATGCATCGTAAAAAAATACACGATTGTTTATATATGTACAACGTTCGATATGGCTATGGCAAGGCTCTGGAGCATAATTTACGAGTAAGTCAACTTGTGAACCTTTACCGACAAAACAGAAGGGTTATTACTCCTGACTCCTGAGACGTTGCATGGAACACATGTAGAAATAATAGTGTTCATAAGAAGTAATAAGTAATAAAGCTACACACATCCTTCACTCTATACAGCTGTAAACCTTCCCATTAGAGCATTACTGCATTAACTTGAACTGATGAATGGTTGCAAATAGAAAATTACGATTTTATTGCTACTGCTATCAAAGGGGAATAAAAAGGGATCATCAAATCATAGCCTACGAAATCAATGGAAGTACGCTTTAATTTCCGTACTTACTTCACAAGTAAGCCAAATACGTGCTGATCCCCACGCGTTGGATCAGCACGCCTTGAATGTTGAAACGTTGACAGAAAAACAATCGTTGAACAAATACACACAAGCTCGCACATACATAACATACCTATGTACCTAACTCTTAACTCTTAAAATATTATTTGTTATTGTTTGCATTTTCGGAATATATTTCAATGGACAATCAATCTCAATTTAATGATTTCATGCTCAATATAGCCATACTAGCTCGTACATAGTATTCTTCTGCCGACTTTATTAAAATATTTACAAAGGCTCGTAGCATGCATACTGGAGACTGGAGGCTCGTACAGAGTGAGTATACGTATTGATACCATACTATAACAATAACAGGTACCTAGGTAATAGGTAAAGGTGGTACTTTCTACATAATAAATATGTAAGCACGTAAGCATTTAAAGATTTAAACCCCCTTGCCCTTAATAAATAATATTATTATATACGCAGTAGCTTCGGCCTAGCAGTCTATAGCAGCCTGACGACGACGCCGACAAAATATTATGATGTCAATGAATACAAGGCCTACAAGAAGAACAGAGAACTCGAAGAACATGTTTACAATCACGTATTCATAGCGCCTGGCGAATTCCTTGGTGGAATAAAATCTTCTGGCTCGTCCGAAACTTTCCTATGTGCTCCTTTAATGCGTAGTGCCTCCACACAGAGTTGAGTCCGTGCTCGACGTACTTCACAGAGTAGGTTCCTGGGAACCTTTTTTTTCGACTATAATTCGTAATTTATAGAAATAAAAATAATTAAGAAATGTGGTGGAGGCTCAACTAATCTCTCGATACTGTCACAAATTCCAATTGAATCGTGATCTCTAGCTCCGTTTTTACGGAAGGGGTAATCACACAGTTCATCTGGGAGCTACAAAAGCCCGGACCCGGGTTCAAAACGCTATAACGTATAAAGACGAACTATAATGTGACTGTTGACTCCGAACCAAATTCTCAAAAGCGCCCTTGTTTACTTGGCTCTCTAGTAGTACATATAAGGCTAAAGGACAAAGTAAATTGGTTGGTAGGTCTGTACCTTTTGAAATAAAAATAGGGGTCGGACATCTTTACTAAGCTAATTACCATTTGCCAATTGTTTTTGTGAGGGTTTTTATAAATTAAAATCAAGCGGAGCCATCATGCATGCTGTACGGAAATTGAACGGCATTTCACTGGATGTAGTAGCCCGTGGGGCCACGAGCATTACTTTGAGCTCACGAAGTCTTGAAAGTATTTCCAAGCGAGGCTTTCATAAAAGCGAGGAATTATCCTGTTTGAATCCAGTGATTAGTAGTTTGAACAAAAGATATAAATATGAAAGTGTTAATGGCAGTGGTAAACCTGCTGAGGGGTTTTTGTGTTCTGCTCAAACAACAGAGGATTTGAAGCCGAGGGATCAGCTGAAGAAGGCTTACGAAGATGCACTCAATTTTTGCCAGTGTAAGTGTATATTTTTGTATCAATTTTGTTACTTTTTTTTTAATTATTTACTAACCCCTGTTTTGATTGTCTGTTTTACTATTTATTCATGTGTTTCTATAATTTGTGTTCATTCTAGTTAAAGAGTTTATTGTGGTGAATTTATAGCAAAAAAATTACCGGAAGATGTTGATCCTCTCGCTGTATTTGCTTGTAATCGACTTAATCTGAGTGACGTCGATGTGTTTGGATTTGACTACGACTATACGTTGGCATGCTATAGGTCTGATTTGGAACACTTGATTTATGATCTGGGACGTCAAGTGCTTCTAAACACTTTTAAGGTTCCTTTTAATTTTGATTAATTACATACATTTTAAAATTTGGGACGCTATGATGAATGTCGGTGTATCAAGTGAGTCGTGTTGAATGTACAATAGCTTGTTTTTATTCTGGTTCCAGTACCCACAAGAAATTGACAAGTTGGAGTACAATCCAAATTTTGCCGTTCGAGGCTTACATTATGATATTCAGAAGGGACTACTGGTTAAGGTGGACAGTTTTATGCAGATACAACTAGGATGTGTTTACAGAGGATTGACTCCTGTTGAAGATTCGGAAGTTTTTGAATTGTACGGCAGTAAGAAAATCCCCATGAATTACATCGAGGGTCCTAGCCGAGGCAGAAATGAGTAATAAAAATTATGCAGTATAGATTTAATCCTTTTAAGGCATTTACATCTGCACCATGATATGCTTTCCAAAATAATTAAAATGCTTACGATTTTTATCCAGATCTCCCAACATGGTTCAGCTGGCCGATTTGTTCTCACTTCCTGAAATGAGTCTGCTCTGTAACATCACAGAATTCTTGTCTCAAAATGGAATCGACTACTGTCCCGAAAGTCTGTTTCGTGATGTTAAGGTATCCGTAGTTAATGAATTAATTAAGTTAATTTAGTGACCTTGCAACCAAGTAGAACCGCGAGTCAATGTTATATGCCTCTTATATTTCAGGAATCAATTGCAAGTATACATCCTACTATGCATCGGATTGTGGCAAAAAACCCCGAAAACTATTTAGACATTGACCCCTTACTCAGGGAATATCTGTCGGTGTTAAAAGAAGACGGCAAAAAACTATTTCTGATAACTAATAGTCCCTATCATTTTGTGTGAGTAAAAACATTATCAATATCTTAATTGCCTTTCCATTTATGTTTTAAATTGTATGTTTCCTCGTTTGTCGTAATGCAAATATTGCTATAATTTTATTTCACAGTGATAGGGGAATGTCCTATATTCTTGGAGAAGACTGGACTACATTTTTTGATGTCACTGTTGTAAGTGCACGAAAGCCTAATTTCTTTTCTAACGAAAGAACACCTTTCCGGTTATATGATCCGAAAATTGATGCTCGTTTGTGGGACAAAGTGACCTCATTCGAACCTGGAAAAATTTACTATGGGGGGACTTTGAAGCAGTTCCAAGCATTAACTGGTTGGAGAGGAGACAAGGTTTTATACTTTGGTGATCATCCCTACAGTGATTTAGCAGATGTTACTTTAAATCACGGCTGGAGAACTGGGGCTATAATTAGAGAGCTAGCGGTAAGTTCTGTTGCGACTACATCGAACATAATTATAATAATTTATTTCGTTTTGTCGACTCCACTGGATACGGCTCGCAAATAAGTTATATACTTACACATATTTAACCTGGTATCGTGTGATTTGCAGCACGAAATCGAAACTTTGAACACCCCAGATTTTAAGTATGCAATGAATTGGCTTCAATTCTTGACATCTCTGTTGGAATCTTATCAAGATCTTGATGATGCTAGCTGTGAGGATGTCATTCGAGAGTGGCAGTTCGAGAGAAATGAAATAAGGTAGTTTTTGCTTTTATAATAATGCTACTTGTTTTTCATAATCAGTTGCTTCACCTATGGGACTGACTTATTAATACATCGTTTTTCATTTATTCTATTAAGTACATACTTATTACCTTCTTACTGACGTTCACACATTTTAAAATGTTTAAGTTTTATCAGCTCATTGGACTTTTATTAGTTTTAGATCTAGAATAAGTGCTGATGGTGTCCTACATGCAGTAAGGGAACTTATGTATTATGGCAGTGTGAGTCGGGAATTGTTGAGTTTGCTTCTTGTGCCATTAGTTTAGGAATTTTCTTCAGTTCACAACCGAGTAACTCGCTGAAATTGGCTGTTATAGGCAACGATAAAAATTATCGCAAATTTTCAGTTCAAACCGTTTTACTGTAGTTGTTACTACTGGTGCGGTGGCCTAGATATTCTGACTTTACTGTATACGGTGTCAATTACCAATTCTCTCAGTTAGCAGTTTTTAAAAACATTTAAATGCGTATCAGAGGTAATAGCAAATATACCTATTTAAGCGGAACAGGAGTTGGACGCACATACCGTTGTAAAGCATACATAGTTTTCAGGTGGTATGTACATACATATCGGTAAATGCTGTGCTATTAATTCTTGAACGAATACTGATTTTGCTGTTTTTTAATTTTTTTTCTAGGAAATCTACAAAGTTGATATTTAACAATCAGTTTGGAAGCATGTTTCGAACGCATATGAATCCAACATACTTCTCCAAGAGATTGTTTCGTTTTGCCGACATTTACACATCGTCCGTGACAAATCTTCTCAAGTATTCGGTGAAGCACACTTTTTATCCTCGACGGGGAGCTCTGCCACATGAATACCGTTCGTGGTTCAACTAATGGGGTAGTTACTGGGCCTGGTGAATAAACTCCTACTGTGTGGATTACACGAGATCAGAAGAGTAGAATTCTCTAATTACTAGTTTGCTTCAGACTTATTAGTAATACCGTAAATTACTGTGCTGACAAGTATTAGTTCAGGCGTTGTAGTTTAAGGAGACAGCCATCGTGAGCGTCAAACTTTCGGTTAGAAATTAGAACTGGTGGGGGGAAAGGGGTTATGAATGTGACAATAATGTGCAGCTATGGGTGGCTCTTCTACTGTTGTGGATTTCTGTATCTCTGTAGATTGTTACACGGTATTTAGAAAATAATCAGCTACAGCAGTACCTTTTGAATGGTATAGGATGGCTTACGGTTGCGGTATTTTAAGCTTACGATTAGATTCAATTTTTGACGATTGACCGGTGATTCAAGTTGGTATTGGAAAAGAAGAACCACTTGATAGAATGGATAAATGAATACTAGTAATAGGCTTAATAAGGGGATATCTGTTATCAATTTCACGCGGCCGTGGGGTAAATTTTTGAAGAAGTGGGTGATTAATATTTCTATTAGTTTTCGCTCATTGACAGGTAAACAAAGCTGTTATTTTTGCAGATACACTCAGTGTACTGGTACAATCCATGAAGTTTGTTGTTTATTCTGCGACATTGTAAATATATTTCGTCTACAATAAGATTATTTATAGTATAGTATTATCTTACTTTTGAGTTATTTACCCGTAATAGTTTGCGGCACACGATCTGTTTTACTCATGAAATATTTTACAGTATACGTTTTTGTGTTCAGGCATATACAAGGCATTTGTAAGAAGTAGCGCCTAATTGTATTTCTCTTGAGTGCCGAGTTAGAAAAAATGCCAATGTACTTGTGGAGTCTGAATTAATTAGAATGAAGATTTATAATATCAAACAAAAAGCAGATAGAGTAGATCTAGTAAATAACAAATTAGTATTATTTTTATGGAGTACGGATATAACATGCATAATCACCCACGGGAAAAAAACGAGTTTAGAGTACAGATAATGCGGAGTAAGTTTCAAGTAAGATCGCTTTGAAAATGTATGGTCAAAGCACGTGTTGCACGGATCTTGTGATAAATGTAATTTAACCAGTCCACCTCTGCGCCACAAGACTAGACTTTAGCCTTTGATTCTTATTCTCCGGAATGAACTACTTTGTGAACCAAACTATACTCTGGAGTTTCCTTATTAAGACAAAATGACTGATGTGTAATTTTTTAGAATTATATTTTGATTATGACAACTCCATCACGCACGACGCGACGGTGGTGTGGTTGTACATGCTTGCAACATTTAATCTAAATAAACTTTAAACCGGATGCACGCTAAAGATCTTATTTCTAGTCCATGATTGTACCATTGTACTGCAGACATGGGATAAAAACTGTAAATGTAAATGTCCATCATTGGAGATTAAAGGCAATAAAATGTACACATAGATCACACAACTTCTGGTTTGTTTGGTTAATATTTATTTGTGACGGTATGAATGTTTAGCCGTGTAATGAGGAAGTAACTGCATCACGTAATCACGCTTCTTTTCGTGCCGCTGCACATCACGTAGATAGTCTATCACATGATTCATTTACCCTGCATCCGGTTTCATTTCTTGTGTCTGGTCTTACTTCAGTTTCATCCAAAGAAAAGGTCAGAGTTCATTTTATTAAACTTGTGCTTAATTCTCCACGCAGCATGTAGAAAGCAATTGGTGCACCCACATAATACGATCCGATGTCTCATTTACGTCGAATAAGTTCGTCAAGATTTTTATAAACTAACCAATGGCCTACTTTATCCAATTTTTATTGGTATAAAAAATCAGTAAATTGCTATGCATACAAATTTATTTTCAATAATTTTGCCTGACTGCGAAACACCGCGCTGCAAAAGATTTAATTATTTCATTACCTGACGTTATGTACGGTCAACTTGCAAACACCGCGTACATATGCAAACATAATTGCAAATTGCAGCTTCTTTCATGCGACTCCTACTCCTGTGGTGTTTACTTTTCCTACGTGCGCTGCCATTTTTGTAAACATTGTGTACACATTCGTAACTGTATTAAGTAGAACATTTTTTGTGCCTTTATGTTTTCCTCAAAAATTTATGTTTAAATAGTTTATTGTACATATAGTTCTGAGGACAGCACTACATTGCTTTTATCTACACCTTGATTATACGATCTGCAATAAAATAGATCTGTTCTACCAGTCTCTGTTCTTCTGAGGTTAGGGCTAGGTAAGGTGATTTGCATTGCCGTGCCAAGAGATAGCTTTAGAAAGTAGATTGCCCACTAGTACGTACATATGTAAAATGGGGTAATGTCTGTGGACAGTGAAGCAATAACAATAAGTGCAACTTTCTGCGGGATGGCTACAAAAACAGTGTGCTTAATAGAAATAAACTGATTATTATTATTATTGCGTATGTGTAAATATACATATTCATGTAGTACTTTAATTGAATTGCATTAAACGTTTCACACTTGCAATTTCTAGCTCTAGCAATGCATATAAGTACCTAATAAGGTGGTTGCAGTAGTGTAATCTACCTGTATCTGTGTAAATAACGTCTGCGTCGATACAATATATTCCAAATCCAGTTTACGCTTAAATGCAATATGTCCCAAGCACCAAGTACGTAATTACAATGTGTTCATCTCAATTTTAAAATGTCAACTTGGCCGAAACCAAGTATTTTTTCAACTGTACGATTTTACTAGAACAGCGCTAGCTGTTCCATTTGGCCATTTTTACTTCGCTTAAAAACTTACATTTGGACTGGCTATCCATTTCCGGTGAAAGCAGTACGTGCTGCGTCGGGACTTTTTTTGGGACGATTTATTGTGTTGAATTTTTTGGAGGGTTGTGGTTTGAGGACACTCGGGCACTTGGCAATATCAACCTTGTGGGAATTACTTCTGTTCTGGAATCGCTTCTTCTTTTGGATTTTTTTTGGTTGTCGCTTTTGGGTGTCTAATTTCAAAATTTCAACTCGGGTTTTCGGAGTTTCTTGAAACTACATTTTGATGCCAGTATACATTTTTGTTAGGAGGAACATCGGGTTTTGCTTATCGTTCCTATCTACATATTTTGGTTGCTCCATATTTTGAAATATGTTTCGTGGTAGAATTAAAAATATTGTACATAAGTACATTGGAAATATTTGTTGGCACTTTTTTGAGTTTTGGAAAAAGATAAACAAGAAGTGATGATCTTGCTCGTTGGCAAAAGGTAGTTATGTTGAAGTTATGGTATTGTTGTCTTGAGGAAGGGCATCAGTCTCATGGATGTCCTAGAAAAAAACTGCCAGAAATAGATAAAAATTGTAAGTACTGCTAAACATCATCCTTAACTTCACAAATCTAAAATTCAACGATGAGAACAAGTCTCCAAATAAGGAAGTTGCTGCTCCTGTATCTGATGATTGGCGTGGGTCTGTTCATATTACAAGTGACATTAGCGTTTATTTAAGAATTCTTCGCATCATTTCGCTGGATTTTTATCAACATATAGGTACTACTTTATTGGATGAAGGAATTACACTATTGCTGTGGAGCTGTACTGTGCTGCTCAGCTTGAATTAATTAGTTCAAAAGATTGATTGCGTGTAAGTACGTAGATCAGAAATGCTAATGGCAGTTGTAATAATAGCAATCCTAAATCCTATGAGAGTGCCAATTGGTATATAAGGTGCTCACGAAGATGCCTTTAGCAGGGGTGCCCTAGATGACCAAAAAGGCCCCTGGCAATAAACAATAAGCTGGTAGGCCTCAGAGGAAAAAAAGGCCTCCATTTACGCAGTGTATAATGGAAGCGAGGCTTCTCTGGCAACGCCAGATTGCCAAACTGGTTGAAATGAATAAATTTTTAGTCTGGAGGTTTTCGTTTCATAAATTTATTTATTTTTTCAATAGTAGGTAATTATATAGTAGGTACATATAATTATTGTAACTACTGAATAAAATATAACACTTTGCCAAATTCAGGTTGTTAAACTTTACTTATCCAAAGCCCCAAACTGTACTTATAGAGTTGTTTAGTACTGTCTTACAGTACATGACATACGCTAAAATTAAATCAACTTGTGTACACATAATTAAGTAGGCATGTACTTACATATGTGCATAGCATTACAATATGGTTAGAATGTGGGTTTTCTAACACATAAAATTCTCCATTTTTAAGCAAAATTGATAGAAAACAATAGTAAAAAAGTTCACAGTAATGAGAACAATCATAGATGAAAATCCCACAGTTTCCAAACAATGATCTTTTTTGATTGAAAATATTTTTCGTAAATTATCACAGACTTGCATAGTAAATTACTATCTACCAGGTAAGATTTATCATCTAAGTTTTAACCAATTGTAATTACGTACAGTTTATTTCTTACGTCTACGTTAACAAATCGTTACTACGGGCAAGCCACCGGATTCAAACTAGCAGGTGATTTAGGTTTTTTTCTTCTCAATTCTGGGTTTGCACTTTGCACGTTGTAAATTTAAAATAATTACTTGTTAGTTAACAAGACGTCCATATGGCAGTAAAACATTGCTATTACGAATTCTAGGTACTTTTCATCCTTAAATAATACTGCAGTTCGATACTTACCTACCTATTATTTATGTTATATATAATGTAGTGTTGTTACTATAATTTTCGAATTAATTTTTAACTCTCTGAAGATAACGATGGATGCCATATCCTCGTAACTGTTGTCGATGAATATATCGTAGTTAAAACAATTTTGTGCAGTGCAAAAGTTTCGTTAAAGTTGCACCACCAATGTTCTTATTAAGTAACTCTACTGCAGTGCAGTAGCCTCCACCTGTATGTACTACCTAAAGTTTGAAAAGAGTTTTAAAGTTTTAAGAGCAAGACCAAAACCGTTCAATTGTGTAGCTAATATATGTATTTAATATAGTAGCATTTTTAAATATTGAGTTTTCAAAATTCTATAGGTGCACAGGAAAGAGTATAGTATTTTTGAAGTTAGATTAATTTTAAAAGGCATAAAACTCAAAATTAAAAACATTTCAAGCAGTGTATTATCATTACAGACTAGTAGTTTAGTTATAGGTAGTAGTTTTGTACACTAGGTACTGAAGTTACATTAGGGTAGTAAAAACAGTTATTTCTAATTATTTAGTAGTAAACCATTCTGTAGATATGAAAAAACTGCAAAAATGCAACAACGCAAACGCACCCTTCTGCGGTATACATGTTTTGAAAATATTGATTGAAATGGAAAATTTTATATTCATTCGATTTACGAGTCAGGAACGAAAAACAAAGGCGCTGTGTGAAGATAGTTATTAGAATTGGAAGACGTTATTATAGCTATAAGCCGATGAAATAGTCATGAAAATTCGAAGCAGTAGTGTCACAATATGTAATTAATTGAATGGATACTTACAATACTAAAACCACCCCAAGTCTTAATGCTATAACTATATTGATAAAGAGACACAATTTAATTAGTCATATACCTATATAGTGTTTACAAGTTACAAGTCTACATAAGACGATGTAAATGCAAATGTACACCCTTGTATAATATACCCTAAGCCCTAAAATCCTATAGACCAGCTTCGTCTATTTCACTACACTCTTTAGCATCTTCTAATAGTTTTCTATCCAACTGCATAACTCTTCTCGTTTTTTGCAGTTCTTATGATTTGGGTTCAACATAGTTTTGCTGACGAAGTTAGTTCAAATAATAATTGCATGTTAATACGCCACCACCAGTGCAACCATTCATTTGAAGAAGGTTAAGTTTTCGTTCTTGTGTCATTTAGTGATAAGATAAACACGTGTCAAAATGCTCAGTAATTAATCACGTTTGTGGAAAAAGTTGGAATTAGTAGACTGTGTGATTACACGGATTTGTGAAATCAGAGCTCAGCGTAGACCAAATTGTCTTTATCAATGCCTGTGTGATCAAGTGTTAAAGATAAACAGTGGTATGGGTATAGCATGAAGACTTGAGTACACCGTAGACATTTTTTCGCGAAAAATCTTTAATTGTTCTCGTCTTAAAAAATCACAAAACTCAATATATTATGTGTACAAACGTAAACATACGACACGAGCCACACTTAACATTACTCGGTATTTTGGCTTAATCTAGCATTATATATTAGTCACGGAATATAATTCGGGTGTAACGTTTGAATAAAATAACACTTTGTGAGATACCAGGGCACATACAAATAAAATTTTCTCACAGTTTAAATGTTTGTATATTACGGTACTACATACTAACAGAATAGTTTGTGTGCTTGGGGTGTGAACTTCTCAGTACTAAGGTGTATGTACTTATGAAGATGTAATAAAATTATATTATGATGTTTGTAGTTTTACGTGTTGGAAAACACCTAAAATATTTCGGGAATTCTAAATTCAAATTAAAACAATGACACATGAGTGAAACAGTAAGTTATTATGTTTTTTAAGTTACACACTACTTATATATTTCCCTCATCCTAGATTTCAAAAAATAACGCCTAAATTGCTACAACTTATTGCAGATACTTACATCGATACTACGTGAAAAGTGCCACGAAGAATTCTATAATGATGAATTTCTTACTACATTTCCTTAGTATGCGCGTTACTTGTAGGAATACCTTGAAAATATTGAAGCATGAAGCTCCTAATAAATCCTCAGTTACTGAAATTATATTCAGGAATAAATGGGGTAGACGGAAACCGACTTTAATAGACAATAAGTTACTATGTTAAACCGACCCAAATAATTTAATCACACGATACTCTAACTCGGAGACTCGGGGATCCTTCCATTGCCCAAGGGTGTTATTTAAAAACCTATCTGCTTGTAGGAAAAATAATAATGTCGATTTTAATCCATGATAACTACAATACAACACCTATTATAAGAAGCGAAAGAGACCATTATACTAGAAATATGCAACTCTTAACCTCATCGATGATTTCCAAAAAATAATCAGTATAAATTATAAATAAATTCTCCTCTGATATCGTACTAGGAAATAGGCATTAAATTGTTAAAACGACAACGAAATAAGAATTATTATAAACTTGATTTATGTAAGAAGATGCCTATTCTGTATTCAATCGTATTACGTAGTAATAATAACTGTAGGAATATACAATCTTAAAGTTGATTTTTTGATTAAATATTCACTCCGCCTAGGTCGTTATTGTATCTTGTAGTGACGTAGTCGGCAGCTAATGACAGGTCGCGTAAACATTGCTGAAGACCATTTAGATGGTGGCGGAATGAGTCGGCCATATGCTGAGAATATTCTTCTTCTCCCTCTACGCCGGAGTCTTCATTTAGTTCAGAGAATTCTGAAAAACCCAATAAAATGATTAGATTAGATTATTTGACATTACCTTAATTCATACATTTTCAGAAATGATATTCAACCTTGCATAATATTTATTTTCATGACAAAATGTTAGAACTTACCAATATCACTGGCGGACGCAGAGGATGTAGTGGAGACGGTAGATGGTCTCCTAGCGTGGCCCTTGACTTCAGCAGGCTGAGATTGTGGAGGTTGTGGGGCATTTAGCTGACCATTGTGAGAATTATTGCCATTGACGCTGACACTCTGTTGCTTGTTTCCCCACATGAGGTCATTTTTGACTGAATTGAGCATTGAGTAAAACTGGAACAGATCGACGCCATTAAGATTTTGCATGAGTCGCTTTGACTCGACCCCATTTCCTGAGATACAAGAAACGGTTGACTCTGTTTGCTGAGACTGCTGATCAAATTTCATGTCCATTAGTCGACATGGGACGAGAATTGTCTCGTTCATATCTTCCACAGTTTGGACAAATCTTTCCATCGTAGACAACAAACTTCCATTTGATCGAGTTGATTCCGATTGGTCCCACCTGGACATTTTACGGCGAGAGTTGCCATTTGATCCATTCTTTCCTGAGCGAGTAGAGCTAATGAAAAAAATTCAAATTTTTCGAATTAGTTTGATTTAGGTAGTTTGGTAGTATTGGAAGGCACCAGCATAATGTTAAAGAATCTTGTTCTGTTCTGTTCTGAATGCTTTAAAATCGATCACTGAGTAGACTGATCTTGAGTATACTTGTAAGTTAACATGAAATGGTTTATGAACTAAATGGATCATTATGTTCTTGTAATTTAAATTTGACTGTTTTGGTTATGGGCATGAATAATTTAAAATTTTTGTGTTTACTGAAGTAAGGCATTTCGAATACGAAACACTGATATTCAGCTCTGAATAAGCTTAGGCTTTATTGTGTTTAACTAAGGATAAGTCAGCCTGAAGTCAAATAATAACAAAATACAGTCCATCAATCAAACAAGACTGAACACGTACAACAGTATTAAAAAGGTAGCTATGATGGTTGTCTCAAAATAACTGTTTGCGAAACCAAAAAGGGAGTCGAGAACTAGCCTTTTTAAATCTAGCATAAATCACCCACAAATAATACAGATTTTGCATACTATTTCGAAAGGCTCCATAAATCCATAATTCCACGAAGGATGTGACAAGTAGCGGTCACGGCCAATGAATTTAAAGTTGTTTTTATTATAACTCACACAATGGATTACACAAAAACAAACACTTCACTAAACGCTTGAACTAAAAATCGGCTTTACACACCTATGATAAGAACTGCGATACACACGATTGAAATACAATTTAGCTATGATTTTTCTATCTAACGCTGACACGACGTTTTCAGTGCAAAAGGCAAAAATCAACTTCACAAAAATACTACTTTCTAAGAAATTGTCGAATATTGGACCAGTTCCACATACTTTCCCCTAGAAACTTGGTCACCGTAAACTGTAGCCGACGGCTGTTTGTTAATACATACATCCATTAAAATGTACTGACGAGAGTGTACCTGCAATTTTGACGAGTCTCTTACACCATACACCACAGTAGCCCTACATCACAATAGTGCGAGGTAAATTGCAAAAACATTTACTTGCAATGATTCTATGTATTTGGAAATTTCTTATTCCGCAGTCAACAAATAAAGACAATGTTGCACTTAAGTCTACAGTCTGACATCTCTGTACTGGTACGGACGTGTACCTAAGTTAATTATTAATGATGCTACAATTATAATGTTTCTCATATGGTTATTACACTTATTCCTTTATATTCATCCCCCCTACATCAGCACTTCATCAATAAATACTATGTACTGATATACAGAGATGCAAGAAAACAGACTACAGCGATCTTTGCCCATTTGCCTGCAGAAATAGGTTATACGACTTAGGTAAAGGTGAGAACCCAAAGAGCATGAATGAATGGGAAAAAAAAAGATACAACACGAAACTCAATAGTTTAGTGTGTAGCGTGTAACACCTGATGACCATACAGTGGGCGAAAGCCAGTTAATGCAAGCCATGTGCATGCAATGGCATGGACTGACTGTCCACTATAACAACGACAGAGTCAATCAAACCTCTTCAATGTCTAAGAGATACAAATTACAAAAAGTTGAGATATTTGATGTTCCCTTACTTTATTCTATTCATTTCGAAAGCTTGTCTGAAGTTTTGGTACGCATAATTATACATACATACATGGAAGACACATTTGACTATAGAGATTGTGTACAGAGAGTAGTGCATGTAGGCAAGTATTTACGTACAGGTTCAACCACCTATGGAAAGACTACGATTATGCATGTATCTTCTATCTATCTCTGCTTCAGTTATATAGCATATATACTATTAACTCTGTTGTATGTAATCCTTTACTTCAAAGTAAACTAAACTCTTCAAATATATATACAAGCGTATGCGCCTAGCAATTTCGAGTTTCACATGCATAATTCAATTCTACATTCCTGAGATACCTGCTTATATTCTAACGTAATCACTTCTTTCGAAGGCTATGCGGCGGAATACTGAATGAACGCTGCTTAGCATTTATCTGCATTCATTTCCAATTGACTTATCAAAACCCAAACAACCAAATGGTTGAATTCGGAAAATAGCTGCTACTTTTGATTCGTGACGCCTCTTCTAGCTAGTTGTTGCTAGGCTTGTAAAGGAGGCACCCTTATTCAAATTTCTCCTTACAGAATTTTTTCTGGCAGGCTATCAGAAATTATAAATGTACCCGGAGGTGCAATTAAACTCTTGAAAATAGGGCATAACTCTAGACGACTGGGAAGGAAACTTTTGACGGAGTTCGGATACGGGCATTGTCACCGTAAACTCCATTGAACAGCGTAAATGAAGGCACGTTGTGAGCACATGATAGTATGTACCCCAAACCCCAATTCATGCAAATGTAAAACAAAAATTGGCTGATGAAATATCTACTGCTTATTTTGTCTAGTCAGTAACGCACACAGCTGACAAGACAGTTATTACGGTCATCGTCATCGTAGGATTCATACATCGAGTCAAAATGATGATGTAACAACCATTACACGTCAAATATATGGGTGACTAATTCGCCCACCACCCCTATTTAAATAACTATGTACATACCTATGCTGAAATTAACTGCGCATTAATTCTTGAAAATTCCACTTATTTTTTTCGTTGGTGCGTAAACACAATATGTAATTGCTTAAAGTACGTAATGCTTAGAATTTTGGCAAAAACAAATCGACACAATAATAATAATTGCCATTCCTAAGAAGTGGGAATGGTAATGCGTCTCATCCAGTCATTTCGTCACAATTCTCGTAAGTGTTGATCGTAAAAAGATATTCACTCACTTGCCCAGATAAGGGATGAGAAGCTCTCTGCTGACTGGATGAGCGAACGTTATTAAAATAAATTAAACATTCGGAACTTGAGCATTTGTCCATTGATGTTTATTATTCTAATTAGCGCATCTAAGTTTAAATGCCAAAGAAAAGAAAAGAACTGGACATTACTAGAGCTGAAAGCTCAATGCAACGTTAGCAGGTCAAGGAATTGTCCCAGATTTAAATACATGAATAAAGTACGCTCATACTTACAGTCAGGTACGTTTAACTATCCCACAACCAAGCACCTACCGAGTATCTCAATCATCACTACTCTAATCAAGATTTCCTTTTCACTACCGCTAACATTTGCCACATGCAAGAGCAATCTGTCCCATCCCAGGTGACCGCGAACATGTTGACATGTTCGAAATGCGAAGGCTTTCTCATCGATGCGATGGTCATTAAAGACGATTATGTATTTTCAAAATGTATATCTTGGACATGACATACAGGAAATTTGTAATTAATTAAAATAGACGTAAAATGTTAATACTAAATGCTGCCTAACGTGTAAGCCACACATTTATTTTAACCTCGTACCCAAACCTCAATTTCAGCTTACCCTTGTGTCCCATCATCCGTACATATTTACGTTTCTAAGAATAGCTTCTATGATACCCAGTCCTTTGAGAGAGTCAACAACTCATTTACACAGTAAATACATGCTGAAGGATTAGAAAGAATAATAAGGCCCTTTTTTTTCAAACGAATTCTGAAAGGTGTTTGCGTGCATTTAGATTTCTATTCAGTACACTTCTGCCTCTCTCTGCTGTAGTAAAACTGGCACTGCGTCAGGTGCATAATTGTGCTGGTTATTCCATGCGATCATTCAGACAACAATGCCACAGAATTATGATGTCATTTAACTATTCCAGCAGATACTTATTAGAATCTTACTGCATCATTCATACATACAAATAGGCCGTCTAAGCACGTGAATGTGGTTCCTTGACATTTTTCCCCACGTAGAGGTCACCGATATCTCTTTACTTTAAACAATGGTCCACGTTCTTTATCCAGCAGTTAAAAGTGCTAGTCTGCGTGACTAAACATTTCAACTTGTAATCTATTTAAATATTATGTAAATGTCTCATTGAGCAGACGGAGAGAGCATGTCTGTTAACGTGAACAGACAGCCAGACTGTCATGCAAGCAAATGCATACTCAAGCCCAGAGTTACGTCACGGACGTGATAATGCAAATTTTGGTTAGGAAAGTAAACGTTTCTTAGAAAGTTTATATACTTAGTAGCTGAGACATATTTTCTAGCTGGAAGGATAGGTATATAGAAATAGACTCTAAATTTTCTTGTACTTGTCCATACTCGTACAAATTACAGGCCTCTTACACTCGGCTGACTTCATCTAGAAGAGGAGCATGCGCTAGGCCCGTGAATTGTGTGTCTCTTTAAGTCCGTCTATGCGGTTCATGTCAATTAATCTATCTACTATCTACCCTATGCTCTTCACTCCACTCCCTTCACGCGTGATTCTAAAAACTGGGTCTTTCCTTTTAATTAAAAATTGGGTTCCAGAGAAAAAGCCTATTCAGAGTCGTATTCAATCAATGCAGACAATGCAGAGCATAGGTAGTTGACAGGAAAAACCCTACAACCCTCAAAGATTATTCTGTAGACATACAAAATGCTTGAGATGGTAATTACCTAACAAATGATGAGGTATGTGATTACTCATCAGCATTTTGTGTTTTTTATCTTTGCCATTTTTTAAGATACTAGATTGTCGACTTGATTACATTGCAAATATGCATCATTCCCTTACTGTCAACAATCAGTTGCAATAGTCGCTCTTTCAGCCGTCTCTCCAATATTTGCCTTTTACTTTATATCTCCAATATCTCGTACAGTGATCTGCCTAGCCTAATAATGATTCTCATGTTCTTATTATTGCCTCACCTATTTAGACATTTAGACTGCATCTTACATAACCAGAAAACGAAGTGAACATGATCAGCGTAATCGTAACAAACTGGCTGCCGGAGTACATACTATGCAGCTCAATGGCTCTTTGTAAATGATCCTAGTGGATGTGGGTACATACATACTTGCATGCACTGCACAATTGATTTTTTGTACGTCAGTTGCAAATGGGAATTTACTTTTTCAACTTCAGACTTCAAGACAAAACCTGACTACTATCAACATGAACAGAATAACCTGGTGGACAAAGACGGTAAAAAACCAAAAAAAAAAACAGAATCAAGGTTTTCCCTGCCAATAAAATGGAATGGTCGTATCGTGTGTGGATCCATTGAAATGATATTTTTTGTATAGGTAGGTATTTCAAATTAAATTACTAAACCTGCTCGTAGCACGGCTTCCTTTCCGTATTCAGTATTTGACTGTACAATGTACTATGCACGTATTACAAACTACGAAATACCTACCTAAATCTAAATCCAAGCAAATAAGTACACGTATGAAATGCCCCAAATCCTTGACAATAATAATTGCTATCTATGTATACACCTACGGCTTGCAAGTAATAAAAGTTTTTTCTTAAAAATGTTCCAGCGAACATTAAACATGCAAAAGAACAAAAAGATAGCCATCCACCTGTCAATGTCAATAAAATTCTGTACCTACACCCAAACCCTAAAAACCTTCGCCGAAAAAATTCTATTCCTTTCCTATAATTCCTATTGAATAGTACCGACTTTACACGAACATTACTAATACTCAGAAACTCAGAACAGAAAGAATCAAAAACTGGAACAAATAGAAAAAAAAACAAAACAAAAAACTTGACATACCTGGAATTGGACTCGTCTCCACTTATCCCACCGTCGCCCATATTATCATTGTAACAAATTCCACTCAAGTTATCCATTGCTGTGAGTCTGACTTGATTGCTTCGATCTTGTTTCAAAATATCAACTTTTGAGATGTGAACTCAAAATTTTATTTACTTTCAAAAAGAAAAATCCAAATTAAAATTTCACCAATAATTATCCAAAAAAAAGGATGAATTGCTAGTGTGCACACTGAAGGGCTTGCTGTAGTTTAATAGCAATAACTGAAACTATTTTGAGTCGTCCTGTATACTGACAGACTTGACTGACTGCTGGATTGACTGTGACAGTTGTCGATTCGATAGTTGAGGGTGTATATATAGAGGTACGCGGTATGACCGATATATATATAAGTATATATAGAGAGGTTACTTCTACTATTTCTATTTATTTTAAAAATAAATGGGGACTAAAAACGCCTTGAGCTGTGACTGTGATAGAAGTTATCGTTCCTGTCGAAGCACTTGTTGTTGTTATTATTATTGTTGTTGTTGTTGTTTCAAATAATTAGAAATTATGATGATTATTATTATAAATTCACAATAATTTATTTCAAGAACCTAGAATGTAGAATAGTAGAATAGACAGGCTAAATATATGATGAAATAATAATTAAATTGAAAAATGAGAGTTGGTGACAGAAAAATGATATTCTACACCAGAGAGGTTGGTCGCTGGAACGATGGTGTAGAAATGCCGGATCGGTTGGGTTTATATAGCTATTTACCCGTCTGCGGCAAAGACCCAGAGAGGCCAGAATCACATAGGAGCTACACTAGTAACACTTACTAGTAGTGAGCGTAGTAGCTCGCTTCAGGGAGGGGGGTTAGGGGAAGAAATCTAGCTTTCTACGAATACCAAATAGATGTACTAGGAAGTCTAATAGGGAGTTCTAGCACAAAAAGAGCTCTCCTATACTACTCCCTATATCCATATACCTATTATATATATACCCCAACTCTTTCTATAACGGATGACTCGATTCTGATGACGGTGAACATCATGATACGTGCATACACCCAGTCAGAAGATTTTGTAGGGAAAGAGAGAGAGAGAGAGAGAAGGCTGACGACTGCACGGTCGCACTTAGTGCCAGTTGTGCATTGAACGCGAGATTATAACGTGATCATATCGTTTATCCTTTACGGACAGACCCGAGCCAGTTTCCCTATGGAACGTACATACGCACTCGGGAGGTTTTTCCAGATCCACTCGTCTCTCTCGCATGACCACTTGGCTCCCAATCAATGGGCTCGGCACATTTCCTCCCAAAACCAACTACTAAACTAAACCCTAACAGTCTGCTCACTTGTTCAACTCAAGTCAACTCTCCCATTTCCCATCCCAAACCGAGACCCAGTCCCAGCAGTGGAGCTCCCAGCAGCACTGCTGATTTATATTTTATAATATGGAATGTATTATAGAAGTAAAAACTAACTGCTAGATAGCCTCCTTTGCATGGAACTCAACTGCAGAAGCTGAGGAATTCACGTCCAAACCCAAAGGAAGCGAGACTAACAGCAAAAACGAATACACGGAAGGATTATTTCCACTTTTTAAAACAGGGCTTTCAGCCTGCAAAAAGTTCTAAACTACTGTTTGTTTTTCATTTGACTTTGCTCATTTGCTGTACAATCTTTTTTTTTCTTCCATTATTATTATTATTATTACTGCTTTTTAAAAGTTCCACTGCACTGCACTGCACTACTATGTACCTATGTACATACTGCATACTGCTTTGTAGGTGGTTCGTGGAAGAGCTATGGTCTCTTCGTGTGACGTATGTATGTAGGTAAGGTACTTAAGGAGAGGTAGGGTTTGTATTTTTCGTATTTACATACATACAGATGATGAGAAAAATACCTTACCCCTACACAATTACAAAGTGTCAGAGGCAAGAGGAGTCAAAAGAGTCAGAGAGTGTTGGCAGTAAATTGTGGTGGTGTGATGGTGTGATCTTCTCGTAAAATTAGTTTATTGGCATTATTTTATTTTTTATTATCATCATAGTCAAGACGGGGCGGGATGATGGGGAGATATTTACATAGAGTATAGTGGAAGTAGGAGAGTTGCTCAATAATTATAATTATTAGTATTGGATTTACTATTTAGAATTTTTGATTTTGATTTTTGAATATTACTATAGGAGGGTAGGTATGTATATATCCAATCCTCAATTCAGGCTCAGGGATTAAAGACATATGGGTATGGATGGAGGGAGAGATAAATGGACAAGCTAAGAAGATAAAAGGCGCTCACAGTGAGCGAATGCACTTTTAGTAGGTGGTGGACACATTATTTACGGATGACAGACTCACTAATAAAGATTGTACCCAAGAAATTATTTTTCTGCACACGTGTCCACGCTAACTTTTAAAACTATGCCATTTTAATAGGCTATAAACGAGTTAATTAAGTAGCTACTTTGAAATTGAGATTGAGAAACTCGTGATTAGTGAGCAACTTTTTTTCCCCTTATGCACTCTGATTAAATATACTGTGGAGGTAAATTATGTAGCTCTACATGTCAATTCTGGGATAAAAAGGACGCAGTGCTGATATGCTACAATGGATTTTTAAATAAATAAGTAAAGTCAGTAAGGTAATACTTATAATAATAAGCGTGTGTACATATAGGTACGTATGTGTATTTTTTTTAAAAATTCGAGTTACCTAGCAAGCATGCTTCTCTCACGTTGTGGGAGTATGTAGCTTTACTTCGGCTTCTATTTCACAAGTCAGAGTCAGGTCGGACAGAAGGAGTCTCATCAAGTAAAAGAACAAGCAAACTCACTTTAAGGAACGGAAGACTGGGAACGGAAAATTGACAGTATGGCATGACAGGACGGGATAATGTTGTTTAGACATTTGTTAAATTAATGTAATTGAAGCACCTCTCTGTCTCTTTCTCTCTCTCTCTCTTTCACGTACAGACCGATTCACATGCACTGACACGACTCGAGTACGTGATAGTGTCAATTGTTATTTTATTTTGATTGCATTGATAATTAATGATAACCGAACACTTTATGGTGAAATGAAATTTTAAATGTAGAATGCTATACAGATATGTCTCGTGGAACACACTACATTTAGACAAACAAATTGTATAATACGAGTATACGAAGTCAAATTGTCAACGAACTTTATGTAGTGGAATTATTATTAATTGTTATTATGCACTGAGTAGTAAACACTGCACAGAATAACGATTAAATAAAAGTACTCAACTGAGAGTATTATTTTTGTAATTACAACTAGGAGTAGGAAGGAATTAATGTACTTACGTAAATGCAGCAATAATAAATTAATAGAAATACGAACAAATATAAGAAGTGCAGTGAGTAGACCCAAAGCTCAAAAGTGCAAACAATCCTGTTGTTGTAGTTGTTAAGCCGAAAGCCGACTCAACAACCCAAATTCCAAACATGAGGGGTCCATAAATTAATAAAAAATGATTGTATTATTAATTTTGGAAAAACTAAACTTACTTTTCTAGCAACATAATATTTTTTTTGAGTTTCTGGCTTTCAACTTTTATACAAATTGAAATGCGTTCCCAAATTATTATTATTTTTAGAAACTAGGTGACCATAGTGACTTGCCTCGACCCTGATTTACTCGTACTACTCTAACTCTACTACATACATACTACATCGCTCGCATCGCTAGCGCAAATATAAGCTCAAGTTTTTAAGCTACGACAAAGAAAAATATGGACCATTTGCATTGCATTATGGCATTGGCATTGCACTGTGATAAGTAGAAGATAAATACAGACAGAAGTACACCTGAATGAATATTGAATGTATGATACTCTTTTAAGAAAGAGCTTTGTATTTTGTTGCAATAATATTATGTATTTTGAACATATGTCCTAAATCTCACATTACACTACGAGAAGTAAGTACATATGTAAGTCCAAGAGCCATGAGAGTACAATTTTTGATCGGAGGATCACACACACCGATGGAACCAAGGGAATTTTTTTTTCTACGCGAGGAAATTTTCCTCGTTTCTTGCATGCATCGTACTTATACCTATATGGGTATTGCATGCAGTGTTCTGATGAACCAGGGAAATTCTACGAGGTTAATTTAATAAATTATTCCGAAACCTACAAATTTTTACCAGAGAACTATATAGAGCGGGGTTTAGTTTGAGAGAATTCAAATGAGAGGAAAACTTTCAAGCCACTGTTATTACGTACAGGAAATGTCTAAATAACCGATTAAATGTACTACGCGTGTAATATTTTCTGGGGATTACTGTATAGGACGTGCTACACTTTAATCGTCTTAAAATTGATGCATCTATGCGTTATGAATTGCTTCCTTTATCGGTTCTAGTGCAGTGTCTTGTCCCAGCTGTCTAATCATCATTAACGGCCTGTCGTAGCTCGGTCACTGTATTAGCGAAACACATGATATTTGAATAATGTGTTGATTTGGGGAAACGCGATATTGTTGTTGCTAAATAAGTTGGGTAAGATGCTGCAATTTATACATCTAACCATGTACATACTTATAGTCGCTTATACTAGGTACCTACTCGTACATTACAGAAAATGCATGGCATGATTGAGTTGTTACAAAATAAGTAAGTTGTAAAATTCAATAGCACTATATTCTTCTAAGGGACACTAATTTATCTTTGTCCCAGAAGCTTTAATACCTTCAATAAAAAAAGAAAAGTACATGATAGCAATTTCAATAATCAAGCATAGTGCAGTGTCCAGGATAGATAGCATGCTAAATTCAAGGACAATAGAGTTGAATATGAGTTTATTAAGGACTGTCCAGCTCGAAAGGTAAATATCACGAGATCCATAAGATATGTATGTATCATACAGTATATCAGTCCAGTCCTCCTTAATCAAAGCACCGGCTTTGTGTCTGACGTTGAGCACTCTTACAAATGACGTATGAATATGTACTTGTTCATTCAATAAAAATAAGCATAAAAAAAACCTTAAAACAATTAACTTGTCGTTAGTCCTGGGAATTTAAGGGAAGTATGTAGGAAAGAAGAGTTGGAAATGGCATTGAGAGACATTATAATTACTTGATGCAATGCCATTTAACATTTCCATTCCCATTATTTGGCACGGAATGTAACACCCATTCTTGTGTGTACATACGTAAATCGGATGTATGTGTAGCGTGACCAGATGATCAGTCCAATCAACTGCCACAGCAAGCTTCAAACCATGAATTAGGTGCATTATGAAAGTCTTAATTTAATGACGACCCCTAACAATGGAAACATTATAATATCTCTGTATGCACCGATTTTCCAGCCAATACCTTCTCTCACATGGACGTACATCACCAACTACGTAGGTAAGTAGGAAATAAATTATCATTGTTGTTAGCCACACAGGATTTATTTCCTACCTTACTGTCAAAAGGACTAACGTGGAATAATTATCTCTACGGAATATATCCGTATAGCAACTGTCAGACAATAATATTCTGTTCGTTATCTGTGTGCAAGTTCGATCTTATCAGTGGATGACGTATATTTGTAGTGAAACTAAATAGAACAGGTGATAGGACATGGTAATATAATAAATCTGCCATTGCGCGTCCAGCTAAAAGCGATGACTTCTTTCTGTTTCGAAATTTGCATCAATGCTTTTGACACAAATTTCCTTGCCAAGTTAAGATGTCATTATCCTGAGTAATAAAAAGACTGCACGCGCAATAGGTTAGGAACTGCGTCAAAACTGTCACACCACCACGAAAAATTCAAACTCATGCACTTGGATCGTGAATCCCAAGGAATTTTTTGTACTCAAACCGTGTGGCTGAGAAAAAAAAACAAGTAATAATCAAGTAAACTTAATAACTTGTACAGAACATAACAATCATTAATTGACCGGCTGAATTGTTCCAAGTGAGACACAAACCGACAAATCATACTCAAGCTGAACGATGACACGAGTGTTACGCATGTAAGGTAGCAATAGATAGTACATGAGCACCGTCCCTCACCAGCATTACAGTCTCGTGCTAATTTTTTATACAATGTGCAATAATGTAATATCATCGTTTATTTGCATGAGGGAAATAAATAGTATCTGCAGTTTTTAATCGCATATTTCCGAACAAACCCCAGCCATGCACCGGATTGATGATCGTCATTTAAAAATCACCTGAGAATCTCATGCTGTCCCGAGGATGTACTGTACTGTTAAGCCGAGTTCAAATGAAGGTTCTAAGGATGGAGCTTTCTGCATACTAAACAAGCTCTCAGAACCTTCATTTGTACCCTCCCAAGCAGTATGCACCACATAAATTGTATGCTATCAGCTCAGTTCTGCAGTACAACACATTTTACTTCTTACTAGTTAGTTCCCATCGTTCGCTGATGTGAGAAATAGTTAAATATAGTTAATACTTTTTGCTATATGAAACGTGTGAACGTTGTAGAAAAAAGGGAGATTCCGTGAGTAGCGGATACACGTGTGCGTAAGTACTGGAGTATAGAAACTTGAATCCTAAAGCAATGCAATGCAATGTAAGCGTCGGCTATTTTGGTACTGGCACAATTCTTAATTTCGTAAGTGTTAATTTTTTCTGCAAATTTTTTTTACAAATCTTGCTTAGTAACAAACTGTCATTGTATTGCATCATCAGCTTGAAAATCATCTAGATCTATCGCAGCACTGAGCCAGCAAATTCCTTCCAGTGACTTGACTTGACTCACAAAATTACTATGCAATAGCATAGTCATTCATAAGACAGCAATCGCAAACGGCAACGGTAAAATATGCTACATAAGAATAGAATTAGCAAGAAAACAAATGACTTCAATAAATGATTCCCTAATAATTTGATGTTGATTTTTATTGGTAGCTTTAATGTCGCTCGGCTCAAGTTCAAGTATATAGCATGGCCTCCAAGAATAGTTCACCTTCCTCTGTGCTTCAGCCTCCGCTCTTTAAAATAGCTAACAGATGCACCGGCCAATTGCATTGGTATACCAAACCATCTTCCACATTCCGTTCCAAGTCACGCCACCGGAGTGAAGTGAGAATATGCGTTCCTCATTATGGTCCTTTCAGTTTCTCGGTTTCTTGACCTGCGAAAAATATTGCATCACCTTAACATACTTATTGTTCTTACAACTAATTCAAGATCTAATAAATTTAATAAATCCTTACAATATGCGATAGCTTGAATGAATGCTGCTATTCATTATATCTAAAGTCTGTAGGCAAGACAGCTTTACTGAATGCCACTACAGTTGTAAGCCAACTGAGCAGACGCTTTTACAGATACAAGTATTTCATCATTTGACTTTTCTTCTTGCGTAAAACTTTAAGATGATTTCCTCTCTCTTTTCTCATACTTATATTTAGGAGAATTTTTCAGCTTCCGTTATAATGTATGCATCGATTATTTTATTACAAAATTTGGCATAATATCGGCCTGTAATGTAATAATCATAATTTGAGAAGTACAGCCAGCAGCTGATTAACTTTCACAACTAAATCGCAATTTCATCATATACACTATCAGAACATAACTTTAAAACAAGTATTTTAACTTATAAACTACAGTTAACAATAACTAAAGTACTAATATGCTTACTAATACTTCAGTAATAACGAATCATCGCTGACCTGAATTCTAATCGAAACTAATGAGTGGCTTTAGCACTTGCAGAATTTAATATACTAAATAAAGTCAAGGCGTTTGCGTTACTTTGCGTTCAGTTAGCTCTGAATCTAATGCAAAGCTTAGCTCGCATACACATATATACATACCGATAAATGTATTTTCGAAAACAAAAAGTAATTACCTACATAGAAATGTAACATATTACTTCCAAATGCCTCAGGGTAAGTAAAAAAAAAATTACAAGACGTTTCATAAAGTTAGAAATTCGAGTTATGTAATTAGAAATTATTTATTTATTTCATGGTTCCAGAAGACAAAATTAAATTACAGTCTATCCTGTAATTTCTGTTAGATACTTCTATACGAGCTTACACTACAACAACACGCCGAAAAATCTGACTTTCTCTTCTACTATAAACTCTATTAAAGCATATTAATGTATACATAATAGTAGTTTTCAGCTGATACTCATATTTATACTGTCGTATGCAACTGAAATAGAAACAGTCTGTTAACATTCCAAAAACACTAAAAGCAAGTGGTACGAGTAATACCACCCTAACTAAACGGGCGGGTCGGGATTTCGTGTTTACAAAAAATACATTTTTTATAAATGTTTCGGATTCTTTTAAATACTCTTCGAATTACGGCTCCTAATTTTGATTTCCTAAATCAAATATCCAACATATAATTCAGGGGCAACGCGATTATGTATGTAGAAACAGGTCAAGGATGTAAATGCACAGCCATCATCTATCTTTAAAAGTAAAACACTTGAAGAACAGTCAACTTTAGTACCATAAAAGTCCAGTTATGTATTTACCTAATATTATTATAACAATTCCCAGCACTATGATTTACAAATCGAATAAGAACTGAAAAATCAGTCAGACTAAAAAATTATTTAAAAGTAATCAAACATAAATTGTATCTACACTGGCGACACCAATAAAAGTTAAGGCAAAACGACAACACATATAGATATGTATATTATATACTACAAAGCATTACATTTATTTATGTACTATTTCTGATGACGTCGCAAAACATTTTTTTTGTTTTTAATAATGTTAAAAGTATGACTGACATATTTAAAAATTTCAGATATATTTTTTGAAAAAAGTAAAACATGGTACTTTCTTGGCAGTTACTTGCAGGTCCGGGGTAACACGTAATTACTACCCCGTTTATGATACCCCTTGGTACCGCGACGTACTGGAAAATAATGACGAACTTCCAACTTTCACGTAATATAAATACCGGCTGATGTTAATTTAAAAAATCTGCTAAAACTAACCCATAAAGACTACATATTTAATTTGCAAATGTATTGCTTACCAACAACATTATATCTAAAAATTAAATTCATCATCGTCCTCGACAAATAAGTCAAGCACGTCAAAGTCATCCGTAGGAGCGTCCGTAGCATCAACTTCAGCATCCGATGTTTCACGTGATGACTGCTTTTGGAGTGGTGATTGAGAACGATTTCGGGTTAATTCTCCGTTAGTAGGAGAATTATTTTGAGCAGGTGATAAAGAATTAGAGCTGGGGGTTCCATCAAAGTCATCCGTAGCAACAACATGAGCATCAGATACTTCACGGGGCGACTGCTTCCGGGGTCGTGACCGGGAATGATTTTGTGGTGGTGACCGAGACCGAGAACGATTTCCGGTTACTAATGAAGAAGTATTTCGATCGGGTGACGGAGAATTAGAACTGGATGCATGGCTGTCATTGGTAGCCGCCAACCCATTACCCAAAAAATCAGGGAAGTCTTCTTCTGGAAGTGGAGACGGTTCTACAAAAACAAGAATTTAAAAGCGGGCATGTTAATAAGCGGGGCTCATACAAAATAATACTTTTTTAAAGATGCAAAACACAAAAATTCAAAAATTAAATCTCACTCCTACCTCTTTCTGGTGATGGCACTTTGGCCTTGCGTGGGATTACGAACGGTTGATTGAGCTTCAGAGGGACATATGGCTCATTTACTACCGGCTTTACGAAAGGCTGGGCAAATGCTTTAATTAATTTATTTCTTATATCCGCCCGCGTCTCATTCGTAGGCAATTTTCTCTTCACTGGTTTATTTTGTGAAACAGATGGAACACTTGGAATTTGAATCCCATTAATCGGCGCATTATTCTTCGGATTAATTGGTTTTGCAATAATCGGAGTATTACTCTTCGAATTAATTGGTTTTGCAATAATCGGCTTGCTCGTTTGAGGCACTTCCGGGACTGAGACTATAGGTGCTATTTTAATAGGCCTTGGTTCCTTGGGTGCTTTTTTAGATGATGGTTTCTTCGGTCTCAGTAAATTGTTTTTATTGGATACTTTTAATTTTAGGTAACCACCATTTCCCACCGGACTCGGGTCAACACTCACTCCAGCAACACTAACACTTGGGAGTTCATTTTTTCTTTCAATTGCAGTGGACCTGGACGTCGGTGGTCTCCGTCTGCGCTGGGTCACATTGTCAGGCAATCGTAAAATGTTCACATATGACACGGGAAACTCAATTGGGGGTCTCCCTCCGATCTGAGTCACATAATAGCTTCCATTTATTATTTCGATGGGCATTTTAGACCTCGGATAATTACATGCACTGATTAACACTAATCGGCCAGGAAACTAATTATATTATGGATATTTAAATGGTGCTCACTGTCAACTGTTGGAATTCTGAATTCTGAGAGGCTGGGCTGAAATAAGGCTGCAAGAACGACGAAATGGAGAAGTACCATTGCCCCACTGTATGCACGCACTGCACTGTTAGTATTTTGGTTTTTTGAAATAGCCGCCGACCGTCCTCCCTTTTTGGTTTATTAAATACGAAGGGCTACAGCAAAGCCTAGAAATCGTCCATAAATGACGTCAGTAAAATATTTCTTTTCAGCCCCCACTTGTTAAGACTAAATGCATATTTAATGAATTACGTAAGCATTACATTTGATGGTTTATTCTATGCTGACCTATTGACCCTTCGGCACTCACATTTTTATGGATGACCCCGACAGGGCAGCAGCCAATTTCTTCTTTGTTCTACCACCATAGCATTGACAGCATTACATACCTGTCTGTACTGCTCTGTACTTTATAGCGTCTACTCCTACTTCTTTATACCGTATTTACTTTATTACTGGTTAGTATTTACATAATACTACTGCTACCTCCTGATTTACTTTTATAAGGTTGTAATTAAAGTCCTCCTGAAATAAAAACAAATGGGAAAAATGTGCCCCCCCCCACCTTTTAGGCATCCCAACAAGGTATAATTGCCTGATGGTAGTCAAAACGAATGCCGAGCGTTCAACGCAAAACGCATAGGTACGTATTAGGTACTTAAAAATGGGGTAAATGTAACGAAATCCACATCGGTAAATTCTTGTACTCCTTACAATAATACAGATGGAATTAAATAACTTTTATTTCACAGATATAATTATATTTGTATATCACTGCTTGAGATGCAAAATGTAGCGTGTAATTATATACAGTCATACATGGGCATTAAACTCGGAAAGTATTTATAATGGCTGCAAAAGATATTTCTTAATTTCTTTTAAAAACTTAGACACAAGATGGTATGTATTTGCATGTTTAAAAAAAATGTAAATTGTATTTTTGTATGATTTTAGAAAGGGTAAATTGTATTGGTTTTTATATGTAATTTTCTAATATAAGAGCCGATTCAATGTTAACTAATACATATTATTAATTATTACGATCGTGCGTTCTATGGTAGGACAGTATGGTTACCTAGGTACTTATTTTATTACAGCTAAGACCCCGGGGCAACTAATCGAATAAGTAGCAGGGCCTATTTTGAGCAAAAACTGCGTGCCAAATTAATTGAAAAAAAGGGCAATTTTGAGCTCGAACTGGGAATTTATGCTAAAAAAGGGCAGTTTTAGACTAGAAAGGGCAATTAGGCTAAACAAGGGCATTTTTGGGTTCGCAAAAGGCAATTTTATTATGCTAATTTTAAAATTATACGCAAAAAAGGGCAATTTACTGGGTGCCAAATTAAAGGCTGCGTGCGAAATGATAGGGCTACGTGCCATTCTGGCACCCATTTAGCATGTTAAAATAGGCCCTGATAAGTAGTATTGTTATAAGAGGAAAGTTGCACTTGTTGTAGTAAGTGGGAGAGGGGGATAATCAAGAGGGGAGATCATTATGCGGATTGCGGATGCGTTCAGTAAGTAAGATAAAGTTATGTTAGTTGTTTTGCTTCTGCATTTTCATACTTGCTAGAACGAATGCGGGACAAGGTATCCTCCTTGGAGAGAATGCCCTCAACACCCAAATAGGACAGGATACCCTCAAGTACTAATTTATTACAGATAATATATTTAGCTGTCTTGCTTCGGTATTTCTGCATCATATAAACTAACCTACCTGTATTTTAATTTCAAGCGTGCGCTCCACATATACCTAATCTTAGGATACTGGGTTTTCCTTGGGTTTCTGAGTTTTTCATTGTACTGTTCTGAGTAAACGTTTTTTTTTAAAATTACGTAAGACTTACAGACAGACCATGATAGATACTTACAGGTAGACAACATTAACTGACTTCGGAAAATCCCTGAATGTGACGCCCACGTACAGGGATTTCCTCTCAACTATTAGAAGGAATCTCAATATCAGACACCTAACTCTATTCGGTAAACCTTGCATTAACAATAACTGTGAGAGATACGTCTGATCAACAATTATTATTATTATTATTAAAATTATCGAATATTTCAACCAACCTGAATAACGCTGAGGTAATGGTGTAAACTAGTTAGGTTATTATAGATGTGTAAGTTGTGATATAGTTTGTGTAGATACTTACTACCTTTGGTTGAGTTTTGTTTTTTTTATGTGCTTTAGTGTAGCACTATGCTGACAGTATAATGTGTATGTACGTCTCATAAGTTGCCTCTGTGGTTATCAACGTCAATAGATATAAACTTTTTGCTCCGTTTCGACCTTTGTTGGGTGCTAACTTGTTTGTTTAACCACCAAAATTTCCTTCCCATCCTCTTGTAAGCTTTATGTATGTTTGTAAATCGATTGATCTGAATAAAAAACAACTAACCAAGTACATGAGTAACTGACAAATAGTTGTATAGTTAAATACCGGTTTGTTGTTGATTAAATTTAATAGTTACATACCTATGCTAAGTTTTCAAATTATTTTTTATATTTTTCCGTAGAATAATTTCAGCACTCTTTTAAAATCAGAATACCCTCACATTGTGTCTCATACAGATAGAATAATAATAATCGTTATTTGGAAGGGTTGTCCCCCCCCGTGGTACAGGAAAACAAATATTATTACCACTTTGGATGACGCTGGACTAGAAAACATGTTTTTTTAGTTAACAGTTTTTGGGGCAAACCGTTCCCGAAAAATAAATGACTTCTTTCACTACTTATGCTGTAAACGGTCATTTCCTACCAGAAGTTTATATAAAGAATATCACTATAGGACCGTAATTAAATTCTTACAAGAAACTATAGTATTTTAGAAACACTTTTTGTAAAATGACTTGACTGGAGACTAGACTAGCTCATCATATAATCCTTTACCAACACATGTGCCTTTTTTAGACTAGGAAGGGATTTTTTAGCAAAGACTTGGCAAAACTAGCCTACGTACTAAAAATTGTTTGACTAGACTAGACTTGACTAGCTTTTTGGGTAGCTTTGTTCTAAAACATTTTACTCGCAGAGTTCGTTTTAAATTAATTCTGTTCTGCTTTGGCACTGTAGGGTACCTCGGTAGTAGAGAAGAAAGCCCAGGCAGAGGATATTGCATCCTAGTACCCTTCTTTTAAACCTTGTAAAGGGAGAATTATTCCTGCAATTGTTTAGAAAATTAGTCACAAGTCATAACTTAGGGCAATGTCGACAACTAAATATATCAACGTATGTAAATATGTATAAGCACTCATAATTGATCTCGCTCTGACTCGGAACAGCTGAAAAATTCAGTCGAGAGAGTTCGGTTTGGGGATGGATGACATATTAGAGTTGGGCATATTTGATGAGGAATAAATTACTAAAATAATGGCTCTGTTTCAGAGTATATTCAAGCCGCCGACCACCGACCAAGTGCTATATAGTGCTATAATTATGTAGGTGAGGTACTTCTTAATACCTACGTTGGATTTAAAGATTTTCAGTAGTGTGTACGTATATCTTGACGATCTTTGTCTACAATCCAAAAAATTCAGTGAATGTAAAACGAAGTAGGTAGTTCAAGTAATTAAAATTGTATTTCACATGCAACATAGCTACCTCCTGCTAATGAGCCTCATTGCATTGCAGATCATGGTAGGAATGTACTAAAAAAAGAAGGAAAAAAATCCCTAAATTTTTGTTGTCCCGACGGACTCGCATTTTTTTTATATCCTCTGAAATAATTCCATTGCTAAGCGATTACGAAGTCTGCGGTGACGCAAAAATAAAAATTCAGTTCGAATTTAGATCATTTATTGAATTCCTTCAGGCATGGCATTTCAGTAATAAATCGTCTTCCGCATCTCGTCCTTATAAAGACTGCCTAGGAAGAAACACCATTATACCCTGGGCCTCACCGGCGGCTGTGTATCCAACCAAAATTTTGTCTTACTGGTGTCCTACTTAGCTTCCTATTTTGTTTTATATTTTCGTTCTACTTCCCCCATCTATGGGGAATATTGGTGGCTTCTCCTGCAGCTGACTCCATCGCCCTTCTGTTTTAGTTTCAGTCCAACAGAAATCCTTCCATACTAGCAAATGTTCTAAAGGCCAAAACCAAATTCATTTCCAAAGCTAGAGTATTCGTTTCGTACACGTTCGTGCATGTTTGCACAGTGCAGTGTGAAGTGTCAGTATTTTGAAAGTTTTTGAAAACGTAAAATAGCAAATTAAGTAAATAGGTACAGTTGAACTACTAAATGAATAGGCAGACCTTTCGGGATGAGTATTTAGGTGAATTTTTTTGGGACTGGGGAATGTGTAACTAAACAAAATACTAAGATACAGTAGAAGCTAAATTCCGGAGAGAACTGGATCAGCTTGCAAGCATGCAGTTAAATGTCATGCAGATAACGAACAAGTATCAAAATGTACTGAAACTACTCGAGTAGTCTTTTTCAGAAAACACTGTAATCTTATCTGTAATTGCTTTAATTATCTTCAACTCGCAGTCGTAAATAGTGGAAAACAGCATTAATTATGACGAAAGGTATGTAGCAAAAATATTTATTTGCACGCACCATAAATTCCTTCCTACCTAAGTATTTGGGTCGGCGTAACTACTGCGTAAGTTTGTACGTTTTACCTATGGAGGCCCATTCATGGTTTTTGACCTTGTAGAGTAATGTTTTGGTAAGTCACAATCCCATTTCTTAGTTAGTCCATTGCTTTATAATTTATAAACTACCTATCATCTGTGTAAATGCAATTTGTCAAAAGTCCAGTCTATGTTTAGATGCAATGTGTACCAAGTCCAGTTTCAGCTTAATTGCAATATGTCCCAAGTCCACATAATGGAAAATGTCATTATGTGGACTTCGGACAAATTGCATTTACACAGACGCTACGTAGAACTGCATTTACTAGAAAAATCTTTAGCCTGAGTCTAGAGCTCACACGAAAGATCACAGTAGTCTAAAATTAGCGGACGATGCTTCCTTGTAATTGTTGTAAGTTTACAACTTTGACTATATGATTACTTCAACTTTGCATGCCCTTTCTGCAACTTTTTAACGTTAGTGTCAAACCGATTTCCGCACTTTGCACGGTTTCCACAACATAAAATTCCAGCACTCATTAGATTGCTTGATAAATTCAACCTAGTATAAAAAGCTGCATTTTATCTTTTTTAATCATGATCATGATCACAGTATGTCAGTTCTAGAATTTAAAACAGTCTTGCTCGGGAATGTCTGTGGGACCTACGACTGTTCGCCTACTGACGAGTGGCCAACTGAAGAACGGAGTACTTGCCAACAACAATCAACTCGACTACTTCAATCTTGCACATATCTTGTCTTCAACATATGTACTAACTTCCATCTTGTACTTGTTGGCTAGCCTACTTACCAATTTCCCTATTAATTACACATTTCGACTACTAACCGACATTCCTACTGGCTTCTAAAGTTCTTACATGATTTAACCTATTCGGAACTGAGGAACCAAGAAAGAATACTTTACAAAAGAGTTTGATTCTATAAACAAACTTCTTCAAAACGGTCAAAACTAGTAAAATACATAACACTTTTTCAAAACGGTCAAAACTAGTTAATAACACTTTTTCAAAACGGTCAAAACTAGTTAATAACACTTTTTGAAAACGGTCAAAACAAGTAAATAACACTTTTTGAAAACGGTCAAAACTAGTAAAATAACACTTTTTGAAAACGGTCAAAACTAGTAAATAACACTTTTTGAAAACGGTCAAAACTAGTAAATAACACTTTTTGAAAACGGTCAAAACTAGTAAATAACACATTTTTGAAACGGTCAAAACTAGTAAATACCACCTTCAAAAGGTCAAAAATCTAGAAATTACCGTTCTCAAAATGGTCAAAACTATAGGTACATTACCGTTTCGAAAAGGTTAAGGAAAATATTAAAAAATGGAGCTATACCTACAAATGATATACCCTCGGAAAGCCCTTGAAGAGTAGATACGGAAAACGAAAAGGTAGCCCCGAGTATCCAGGCATTTTCACGGCCAAAATCCCCAATTTGTGGTTTTAGTATGTACGTACATGCATTTCTAATGAGTGGATGAAAGCACAACGTTTTATAAGCGAGCGTACCACCAATTTAACCAGGTACATATATCTTCTCTCGCCTCTCTCATACTAGTAATACCAAGTAAATTAACCCTCCGCAATAGTTCGTGCAAGTACCCCGGAGCTGAGGGTCCCGGTTTGGCGCCGTTTAGACGTAAAAAGTGGTCATCCGAGCGTTGGTGATATGCATAATATGTTGTTGGAAAGCTCTTGACGAGTAGATTACCTATCCGGAATAGTCGAACCAAATGTCCCCTTAACATGGGGTCGTGATTCGGGTTCAGTGGTCGCAACATGCATAGGTATACCAATTATAGGAGAGTGGGGCAAAACCGGGCAGCAGGGCGGAAACCGGCCAGTCCTCAGAGGGGCAAATCCGGCTGGTTTATCAGAGTTCGAGTGGCAAATCAGGCCAGCGGGGCAAAAACGGCCACTATGGAATGCTATCTACACTGGTGGAAAATAAAAATTCCATAGTGGCCGTTTTTGCCCCTC